>JACEEZ010019811.1:60212-62712 GCA_016584305.1 Chionoecetes opilio | reverse complement strand
TTAGCTCTATTTTTAGTCTCAATACATTGTTTCCTAGGACGGAGGTCTGAGCTCACCCTCACTCCCAGATCTTTCTCACCTTCTGAAAAAATCAGAATGATCACAGAATGATGTGAGAAAGATCTGGGAGTGAGGGTGAGCTCAGACTTCCGTCCTAGGAAACAATGTATTGAGGCTAGAAATAGACATGGAACATGGGCGCACACATACAGTACACACACACACACGTACCATACTGTGAAGTACACTTAGTGCAAATTACACATTCTGTCCTGCCATGCTACCTTTCCTTCCCCATTGAAATATTCCTTGAACTTTTCTCTGATCATTTTTGCATCTCTGGAGTGGCCTCTGGGAACCACTGCAAGTCTTTCCAGTCCTCCATGAGGCTGCTCATGCCACTGACCTGGCTGTAGTTGCCCTGTTGCTACATGCTCCCTGTCTAACATAGCAGGTGGAGCATATGAATTTTTGGAACCTGCTCTTAATAAATTATGCAGCACAACAGCAGAGAGCACAATGTCGTTTGCATTTGTTGGAGATGCTCGTATTGGTCCTTTGAATATTTGGAAGCGGGCTGAAAGGATACCAAAGGCATTTTCAGAGGTGCGCCTTGCCCGAGAAAGGCGGTAATTAAAAATCCTGCATTCATTTGTAAGATCTTTTCCAGGATAGGGCTTCATCAGAAATGGCTTCAGCGGAAAAGCATCATCTCCTACAATGACAAAAGGACATTTTTTATCGAAGAACGGAATTTGCTGTTCATCCGGAATGTTGAGGACATTTGCATCTTTTCCTAATGCCTGATTCAAACTGCAAGCATCCCAAACACCTCCATCACTTGCCCTACCACGGGCACCAACAGCAACATAAATGAAATTATAATCTGCATCAACTAGAGCTAGAAGAATCAAGCTGAAATGCCCCTTATAGTCATAGAAGTCAGACCCAGAGTTGAAAGGCTTCTGCAGTAGAACTCTTTTCCCGTCTAAGGCTCCAATACACATAGGGAAGTTCCACATTGAAAAATAGCCGGAAGCAATCTTGCGCCATTCTTCATTTGTGGACGGCATCTTCAGGTATTCTCCCTTCAGGACCTCATAGATGGCTCGGCACACCTCTGGGATGATGGAACACACAAGGCTTCTGCTGATGCGGAATTGGATGGCGAGGGATTTCTGGGTCTCACCTGAGGAAAGCAAAAGATAAACTATAATAAAGTACAAAAATGCAAATAAAGTACATACAATCATGCTTTGACAAAAAACAACTTGTAAATAACAGAAATACAATGCGTAAAGCAACCACCATGACTTTCTTTTTAAACCGGGCTATTTCCGAGGTCATTTGATTCTGTTGCAGGCTCGGTTGAAGCTCGGTTTATTCAACCCTATCTGACAGACTTTCCTGGGGCATTCAGCCCTTGTCATAATTGACTCATTCAGACCACTGACTGGCATAATTAGCCCTTGTGACCATTGTTACCATATAAATATAAAATATCGGATTATCATATAAGTAAGTATGGTACTCTTGTTTTTCGGATTTCTCGTCGCTGTCGGCGAGTGTTCCAAATTTTCACATCGTCTTGTTCCTAATTTCTACGAGTTCCAGTTATTGATATTACAGTACCCAATATATTATCTAATCAGCTTTTACCTGTGTTCCTACATACCTAACTTAACCTGGCCGTAACGTAACCTAACCGTTATTGGGAGAACGTACTTATTTTATAAACTTGGTGGGGAGGATGGTGTGGTATAAGAAAATATATTCCTTTCCATCAAAAAACATTAGTGTTGAGCGCCCCTCTAACCTAAAGCCGGCCACACACACACCGGCGCGGCCTATCCGGCCGACAAAAAGTGGCGGGGCATCGTTCGCCGGACGAGACCCACACACACACCGGCCGCCTCATGAAAATATACAGTACACGTCGGACCACCGTGGTGACAACATGAATCCGCTGTCCGAAAATGACTTGTTGGTGATGGCTGGAACACAATCATTCAATAGAGCCACCCAACAAAGGGTTAACATTGCTTTAACCCAAATTCTGATTTTTCACTATTTAAAATAACCTTATGTGAACGTAATTGTTGTTTATAATCATAATGAAAGAATAACACTGGTCAAAAAAAAAAAAAAAAAAAAGTTCTGGCATGGAATTTAAGAACAGTTTTAGACTAATTTGAGGGTGCTGAATTCAAATCTGATCTTATATTTTCTCTATCACATCACGTTTTTGCGCTATAGGTATATATTCCATTTTCATGAATTTCAAGAAAAATTTATCCTTCTATTGAGTAGTGTAGCAAAAGGGCCGGATTATATGGTTTATTTTTAATTCAGTCTCCAATAAACTGGAGATATCTTCGTTTTCTTTGAACATGCATAACATTCCATTCTTAGATACGAAAGTAAACAAACACATTTCAACTTGCACAGCAATCGTCCGCTAATTTAAACTGGAGTTATTTATTGTATTTTTTTCTTTTTG
>JACEEZ010019811.1:42923-59034 GCA_016584305.1 Chionoecetes opilio | reverse complement strand
ACTGTACCTTACACCACCACACGCGGGGCTCTCCGCGGAACACAGAGAGAGGGCAGATTCTATATACCCTGCGGTGTGGCCACACGTATTATTGCGTCGCGGTGATATCTTACGAGACTAGTGTCTTAGTGCAAGGAGCGCCCTTCATTACCAGACGCCCGACGCCCGCCACGCCGCTTGTCCCCTGGGGTAGGTGCTACTCATCTCTACGAAGTCCCGACGTCCTGCCAGGCACCTGCCCTGGTGGCTTTGCCCCTGTGTTCCTCCTGGGCTCCTGAGATGAAGGGGCCACGGCAGGGCAAATAGCGGCGCTCGGCGTTGCCCCTGTGGCTCTTCACTTTGCCCCAGGGACGACGAGCTTCGAAGGGACGACTAAGGAATACCCCGCATAACCCCAGGGGCGGGAAGTGCAACTCTACGAGACCAAGATGTCCCTGCAACACTGCCCGCCCCGGTGATGATTCCCCTGGGGCCGCGTGGCTTCCCGGATCCGCCGTGGGGCAACCAAGGGGCGCCCTCACTTTGCCCCAGGGGGTAGGGAAGTGCTACTCTACGAGACCATGACGTCCCTCCACACTACCTACCCCTGTGGCCTCTCTTCAGGGCCCTTGGGGAGCCACTGGGCGCTGGGGGCAGGCACTAGGGGCGGGCGTGGGCCGGAGGTGCAACTCTACGCGACTACAACGCGCTACTAGATACCTCCTTCAGGAGGTTTTCCCTGGGTTTCCCCCCCGGAACCCCGGGGCATTACGAGGCACCTGCAACAGGATCTCAGGACCTCTTGACCACCACATACAGGTCTTCCTGAAGGCGACGCAGCAGATGGTGATGTATCTATATGATTGACAGTGCATGACAGGGGCGGGCGATAATGGATTGACCCCGGGGCAACTATGCAAGCTAGGGCCCTCGGGGGGAACAGGGAGGGTCGCCCCCCGGTAAAGCCCGGGGCGTTATAAGCCTGGGGAGGTAAGCTCCCCGTATCTCCGAAGCTACGGGCACTGCCCCGTTGTATCTTCCGGTACAAGGAGATAAAAGCCCAACCCAGCCCCTTCAGGTAGAGGTGCCGGGGTTATTTTGTCATGCCACGACCAGCGACCGATTGGAAAAACCATAGCGGGTTGGGGGGACGCTAAAACAGGAGCTACGTATATCAACACCCCCCGTTGAGCCTCCGCGCACGCAATTTCCTTCCTTCCCCCCTTTCGGGAGTAGCGAGCGGCGGCGTCCGGAGCTTAACAATATATATATATATATATATATATATTATATATATATATATATATATATATATATATATATATATATATATATATAATATATATATATATTTGATGAAATTTCGGGCGGAGGTATGCGCTCTACTGAGTGCCCCCCCCCCCCCTAGTTTTGTTTTATTTTTGTTGTGTGGACAAGGAGAAGTAGACTAGGGACCTTGCAGTAGCACCCGTACGCCCATTGGGTTTAGTGCCAGACGTCCTTTATTGTTATTTTGTTCCGTCATGTATGCCGATTGCAGCTAGCCAACCAAATTGTCATCATTGTATTTCCCAATATAATTTTGAACTCTCACCAATTTCAATACACAACTCTTTATCACTTTGTTTCTTTCTTTCATCCTGCTATAACCTTTCCTTGAAAACATCTTTTAACTTCAATGTAAAAACCTTCTGCCATTTGGGTATGGTTTAAATGCCAAGTTTTCAAATTTTTTGCATCTACTAATGGCATATAAGTAAACCTACCGCAAATTCTTTGGCACCAAAGTTGATGAGAATCTTCAAGACCGCCCTTGATTTTATGTATGTGATGGCATATGCGGGAACTATTGGAACATTGTTTCGTGAAAAGGGGTTTTACCTTCATACCATGTTTTAGTTAGGGGGACAAATTGGTACTTTTTTGTTTACATGTCACCCAGAAAGGGTCTCCCTTGAACTGGGAAATTTTACCAAGACACTAGGCAAGTTTGGGGGCCTTAACCAATTTGTTAATAGTACTGCCAAACCCTCTAGTACCATTGGTTAAACCCCAGCTTCACCCCAAAAAATTAACACCAAAAAACATTACACCCTCCCTTTTAAAAGAAAACAATTTTTTAGGAAAACCACCATTTTGGGTTTGAAGAAGCTTACTATGAGCTGCTGGACACTTGTGCTCAGTTTCGACAACAGCAATTGGGTTCCCAAATGAAGCTACCGTCGGACATTATGCTCTTGAAAGTCCACATTATATGCACATAACATGAGGGCACTATTTTCAAAATTTTTTCCTTTCAACGGGATGAAGTTGTTCCGTTTAATCAGTTCCCCAAGTTTATACCAATTTCTATCAAAAGTCCCTTTGGGCCAATTTGGTAAAAGATGTCTGAAATTTTTATGACGCCCCCTTTTTCCCTCATGTTTTCTCAAATCCAAAGTCTTTTGAAAAAAGCTAAACAAGGACTGTCCAGTTTCAAGGGAATCATAGTTTGGGTTTTAAAAAGCGTAAGGGGTGAGTCGAGTACGGGTGGAAGTTGAGCAAAGTCCCCCATAATAATCATTGAAATACCCCCAAATTTTTCTTGTTGTTTTTTATCTCCGCAATTTTTTGTTTTGTCATGTACAACCTATGCAGGCCCACATTGACTGTTCTCAATTGCAAGCAACTTGGTCCCTTCAAATTTAATTTGTAACTCCTGAAGAAAAATCTCCATGACAAACTATATATCCTTACCAAAAACCCACCTTTACTGGAACTTTAAAAAAAGAATGCAGGTACTACTCCAATCATGAAAACAGCGTACCCTTTGGGGGCCTTTTTTTTCCAGGAATTTTTTCCGCTCTCTCTACAATGAAAATTTTAACCAAAATTTAGCAAGAACTTTTTACCCAGCCACCCTACCAGAATATGTTTAAATGCAAAGGGGAGTGCTGAGTCAGACCCTTTTTTTTCTACCCAATCAATTACCATTTTGTAAAAAACTTTCTGTTTGGAATTTAGCTTTAAAGGATCCAAAACCCTCATAAATGTCACCCTTGGCAATACTGCAGTTTTCTTTTTCTCCTCAATCCAACCTTGGCATCCTTTAAAATCAGAGTCAGTCCATACAAAACCTGGGATCATCAAAAACTTCACTTTCATTTTCCCTCAGGAAAAAATCATCGCATATTCAGGAGTTGCTCAACCCCGACACTGATTTTAAAAGCCTGAAACCCCAAATGCATCATTACCAATATTCTGCACTCCATCCACTTTACTCTCTGATTTCTGGTTCCTCCCCCTCACATGTAAAATATCAAGAGGAATGTTTTTGGTGCTGATGGGAATTCTGATGGGGATCTGACCCTTTCTTAAACTCCTCTTGGTAAATTTCTGGACACAACGGGTTTTTAACAAACTCTTTTTAATTCGGCTTTACCAAAGCCAAACTCTTAACCCAAAATTTCTAGAGTAAAACCCGGCTTTCCCCTGACAGCAAGCACCTCTAGTCCTCTATTTTGGGGCCCCTTTTTGCCAATGACCTAAAGTGGGTATGAAAGCAGGGGAAAAAATTTGCTTTTTTGACCTTCCCAATTTTTTTGGGGATATTACATATGAAAACTCTCAGACAAATATATTTTTTATGCTTTCCCACTTGAACCCCAAGAGGATAAAACCTGACAAAGTTTTTGATAATTTGCAATTGCCCTCTCGGACCATACATCCTGCCAATTTCACGTCTCCAATATTTCCGACCACGGAACGTTTTTTTTACCTTTTTGCTTCCTTTTTAAGTTCGCAAAACTGGTTTTCTACTGTATTTTACTTTTACAATCCCGAAAAAATCAAAAAACACTCATTTACCGTATGTCTCTTTGACCCATGTTGGCATTCAAAATTTTCGGGCTACCTTTCCCAAGTGGTGTATCATCATTGATTTGAAGAACACTTTTTTGCTATGCTAGAGAAAATCTGACGGGTCTCTGGTTACCTCCCGCCAAAGAATTGGGGGGGGTTTGTTTCCCCCCGTTCTGTCTGTTTTCTGTTTTTTAGTGTACGGATTTCGAAAAATTACAAAAGATTTTGGGCCAAACTCGGTATACCCAAGTTATTTTGGTATAAGGAAAGAACTCCTTTTAATTTTGGATAAAACTATTGACAACTTTTGCCATGGCAACCAATTGATGAAATATTCGGCCGGAGGTATGCGCTCATACTGAGTGCATATTATATATAATATATATATATATATATATATATATATTATAATATATATATATATATATATATATATATATATATATATATATATTATATATATATATATATATATATATATATTTAAAAAACGAGTATTTTTTTTAAAGTAAAAAAAAGTATTTATATATATATATATATATAATATATAATATATATTATATATATACTATATATATATATATATATATATATATACACATAAAATACTTTTTTTTATTTAAAAAAAAATTACTCGTTTTTTTACTTTTTTTATGAAATCGAATAACAACTGTTGCCATGGCAGAATGAAGAATATTCATGAAATATTCGGGCGGAGGTATGCGCTCTACTGAGTGCCCCCCCCCCTAGTTTCATTATGTATTTCAGCAGATACTTGAGAAGTTGATCATATGAAGAAATAGTCTTTTGATCAGTGTTGGCCATCCAAACTAATAGCAATTCACATATATGACCAACAATTGCAGGGTTGTTTCTTGCCAATACCAATTTGTCTTTAACATAGGAACAACCTTCAAAAACAACAGAGTTTAGTTCATCCTGGGGCTTTCTTTTCACAGAATCTAACCAACCATTTTGATCGCAAAAAGGTTCATAGCCATGATACTCCATAGGATGCTTGAGCCGACAAACTAAGACTTTGACCTTGTGGGGATTACCAGGCTTAGACAAAGGGTGCTCAGGATCAGATAAGATAAGATTTTCATCCTATCTAGACACTTTGCAAGTACCAACTACAAGGTTATTGACTATACAAAGCGCCGCCACGTCAGCACGAACTAGGCGGACTCGAACCGCTGACCGAATGCACAGGGACGCTGCACATTGCGAGCTCACGTCTCTACCAACCTTGCCACCCTGACGGGCTGCATGTGTTCAGGATCAGGAACCATTTTGTACCTTTTATGATTTTGACAGTAACCCAATTTACATGTGTGTAACATTACACGATTAACCAACATTTCATATTGCTTGAGAAGCTCCTCATTGTTAATGGCCACATCTTTAAATTCTTTTCTAAGTACATTGTCAGAGGGTCGGTACACATTTTGTCCCAATGGTGCAGGCCAGTTTTTGGGGTCCAAGTTTGGGTGAATCACACTTATACCAGCAGATAGCGAGTTGAATTTTATCATTTTCTTTCTAGCTGCCAAGATTTCTCTTTTTTCTTCTTCTTTTTCTACCACAACCTTAGGTTCATCTTTGTCAGAAACTATGGGCACAAGCATTTCAGCCGAATCCATATCTTTAACTGTTGGACCATTTTTAACAGATATTACCATGTGGCAGTGGATAGCACCTCTACCCCCTTTGGAAAACTTTTCCATTTTAGTCTTCACCACCGAGTTCCGTTTTTTAAAAACATATTTTTCCCCTAGGGAAATTCCCCTCTTTTGGGAAGAATTCATTTCACAAAGTCAACCCTTTTCCCGAACAGCCTTTTTCTTGGGGTAAGTAATCCCGCCTTCCACAAAGTAAAATTAAACCCGATCCTGGCCTTCAGGAATGTCCCCCTAACTTTTCACCACAGTTTTGTTCAAAATACTCCTCTGAGCCGTGGTAAACCTATGCAAATTTATACCAGTGAAAAAAACTGCTGGGGTACAGTCAAGAACAAAATTTTAAATTTTTTTTTATCTTTTGAAAAATTTTTCTGAAAATGTCGTTAAAAAAACAATAGCCCTTTTGAGATTAAAGCTGGGTTAAAAGAATTGTTTAATGCCCTTTATGCCCCCTAGAAAAAAAAAATTTCAAAAATTTTTAAAATGGTATGAAAACCCCCTTGGTCTAAAAATTTTCCCTCAGTTCTTTAAAAAACTTAAATGACCCCTGTGTCTCCCCGGGGCGTAAAGGGGTTACCTAGAAATTAGGGGTTTTGCCCTTTTTTTGGTACATTTTTGTTACAATAGTGGAACTAAAATTGGTTTATTTTTCAAAAACCCCTTTTGTCGTAAAACCCCAAAGGGATTTAGCCCAGGGTTCCCTAAGGTTTGGTTTTATTGCCCCCAACCCCTTGGTTAGTAAAAATCACCTTTAAACCCTCAGGGAAGAAGGGTGAGGAAAAGCCTTGGAAAAAAAAACCTGGCATGAACCCCTCCCTTTCCCGGCCCCAGAGCTCTTTCAAAAGTTCCAAGGGGTGGATTTTTAAAGACTCATCGGAAAAACCAAACCAAAACCCGGAAAGGAAAAACAACAGCCATTCTTGAAAAATTTCATTAACAATACCCTTTGCTCAAAGCCCTTTTCCCAAAGGTGGGAAATTTGGGCCCTGGAATGTCACCATCATCAAAACCTCCCTTTTTGGGGCACCCAAAAGCCGGGACCCCCAACTAAACTCCGGATTCATCAGAAGGGGAACCAAAGGGTTGGTTTTTAGACACCCCCCGAGCAAATTTTTTATCATCAATTAACCCTTTTAATTCCCCCAAACCCCTTGGCCCCCCCAAAATTTCCCGGATACTCCCCTTTAGTAAACCCCATAGTTAATAATATATGGCCCTTAAATCTTGGGTTGGTTTTTTAACCCAACCCATTTTAAACCCTTTTAATGATAAAAAGCCGTTTGCCTTTAAAAATGGGTTTTTTTGATTGTGTCAGACCTTTCAAAAACAATTATTGGGCCAAAAAAAAACCCGCCCCCCCCAAAAGGGCCCAAAGGGAAATTTTTTTTTCCCCGTTTAAATGGTCAAAACCTTTTGTTTTAAAAGATACAAATTTTCCATAAAACTCCTGAACCCATTTTTTTCGCCCCTTTAAGAAAAAAGTATGTTTTGGGAAATTTTCCCAAAAAAACAATAGCGGGAAAGTTCAACCTTAAATTTTAATTTTTTTTATGCACTGCGGTACTTCACCCCGGAACCAAAGTCATTAAAAAACAGAAAAAACCCAGGAAACCTCACTTTCTCTATACTTCCAACTGAACACCTTTTAACCCCCAAACCCGTCTTTGGACCCATTTTCTGTCAAACCAAGGGTTTCCCTTGCAATGTCCACCCTGTTGTTCTTTGTTCCAAATTTACTAATTGTGGGATGGGATCTTTTTACCACTTTTTTAAAAAAGAATTTTTTTTGAAAAAGAAACCCCCGTAAAACATATTTTCCCACCCCAAACTTTGGGTTTTGTTTAGGGCCTTAAAAATTCTAAGGTGTTCAAGTTGCTTAGCCAAATTGGTCCCGCTTTTTCCAAAAAAAAAATTTCCCCTTCCCTTAAACAAAATTTTTCATTTCAGTCTAAATGCTCTAAAGTATCACCCTTTCCATAAAACCCTTTTAATAGTTGGACACGGGATTTTTGAGGAAAAATTATGTTTAGAGGTTTTTTGTACCCTGATCAATCTTTGTTACCAAAAGGAAATTTTTAAACTTTTATTTGAGGGCCTATCTGAAATTAGTCGAAATTCCCCTTTCTTGAAAATTTTTTTTGTCCCGTGGGTTTCCAGTGGTAATATTCCAATTTGCTTTGTTTGGCCCAGCCCGAGTCAGTACCTTTTGGTCCTTTAGGGGCTTTAAACCCCGAAACCTGTTGTTTAGTAGCAATTACAGAAGTGTCATTTTTACAAAAGGTCAAGTATTGCCCGTTTGTAAGTTTTTTTCGATTTCTAACCAAAGTTTGAAACCCTTTTTCCCCTTTTTTAAAATGGTTTTCCAGTTTTTTTACCCAAAGGGTTTCCCTTTTCATTCCTAAGCGGGTTTTTCAGGTCCTATCAAGTTTTATTCTTTTTTCCAAAATGGGTTTTTTCCAGTAATAAAACAGGTTTCAATAACCCGTAAAACTTTTCCGGGGAATTCAAATTTTCCTTGGAAACCCGCACCCCACACCATCTTGATGGAGTAAATTTTTACTAAAAGTAAAAATTTTTCGTAAAAGAAAAAACATAAAACCAAAATTTTGGGCCCAATCCCGAAAGTTCCCCCCCTCGTTTTCCTCATTACCTCTAAACCCCAAAATTACCTTGTAACAAAATTTAAAAAGTAGTGCCCGTTTCCAAATGTTTTACCCCCCAAAAAAAACCCCCTTTCAATTGAAAACTGTTTCCTCCAATACACATTGCTAGAACCCCCCAGGCCCGAAAAACCCTTGTTTAAAAAAAATTTGTCAAAACTGCCAACGACCCCAAAACCAAAAGTTTGGAAAAGGTTTTCTAAAATTTCCCAAAACTTTTTTTAAAGCCCAGTCTCATTTTTTGCTTTTTTCCTACCTTTTTTGGGAACAACACGTTCCTGATTTTGGGGGTTAAAAAAAAAGAAAAAAAAATGATTTGTAAAATTACCCCCAAAAAAACATGGTTTCCCGGCCTTTTAAGTTTGCCCCGAGAACCCCTTTAAACACTTCTTTACGGGAAAAAACCCCGGGTTTAAAATGAAAAAACCCCAAAAAGTTCTTTATCTTGGGCTCCAAATCAAACCCGTGCAACCCCCCTATTCTCACATTTTTTCCCGGAAATTACTGGCCCCAAAAGGAATACCAAATTTATCCGCCCACCCAAGGCCCCGAAATTTTTTTCTGCATTTGAAAATTTAAAAAACTGTTTCTTTTTTAAATGGGCAGCCATTTAACCCCCAAAATGCTAAACTTCATGGGACCCCCCTTTCTTTGTTTGAATTTTTTTTAGGGTAAACCCCCAAATGGGACAGCGTGTTTAAAACCCCGGGTTTTTAATAACCCCAAAAATTTTCCTCCCGGCGGGTTTTTTTAGCCTGTGAAACCCGAATTTGCACTTTGCCCCGCCCCTTTTAAACGAGGACCAAAAATGGTCCCTTGGAAAAGTTCCTAAGGTTTAAAAATTTTAAAATGCCGGGCTTACATTCCCCGAAGTAAAGTTTTTGGGAAAAGCTTTCAAATTTTTTTTGGGCCAGAAAGTTTTCCCCCAAACCCAACACACACAAACCCTTAAATTTCGTCCGAATTTTACAAAAAATTTAAAATACATCCTTGTCCTTTTAAATCCCAAATATTTCAAGGGGGCACTCATAAAAACCCAAACCCCCGTGCCTCTGTAAAAAAGGGCCCCGGGCCCCACTGGCCCTTCCCCCCCCGGGGCCCATCGCGCACGTCTCCCCGGCCCCAAAAAAACGTTAAAAGTGAAGCAAAGCGCTGTTTGGACGCAAACTGGGTCGGGATATGGAAAGTATCCAGCCGCGCCCACACCGGGGGTAAACAATCCCCACACGCGGCCTACGGTTTTTGGATTTCCCAAAAAAATGAGAGGGGCGGGTGACCTTCCCGGGGGCAAAAATTTTATAAAAAACGTGGTTTTAAGAAAAGCCCTTTAAGGGGCCCTGGTAAAAGACGTGCTACCCCGCCCCCCCGGTAAGTGGTGGGTTAACGCGAAAACCCCTAACCTTTTAAACGGGTAAAAACACGGTTTTAATGGGCGGTCCTAACACGGGTGTAAAGCGGCTGTTTCCCCCTGTTTCCCCGTGCATTTTCGTGGTGGGAGCGCGGGTATCTGGGACCTATATAATGGGGTCGATTTTCCAAGCATTCATCACTCCTGTTTCGGACGTGGTTTGGTGAACATGGACCGTATTGACCTCGTCTTGATGCTGATGCAACAGCATATGAACCAGGCGTTACATGCCCATCAGTACATCGTTGATAGACGAAGAAGAAGACGGCTGAGGGGGAGGGGGGCCCGGAGCATAGGGGTGCGTAACTGGATTAGCAGGAGACCTGAGCATGGCCTGTATGATTGTCTCATGGTGGAGCCCCGAAATGAAGATCCAAGGGCCTTCCAGAATTTCATGAGAATGCCACCTGACATGTTCGATGAATTTTGTGGAGAGACTGAGACCAGCCCTTCCCAAGAAGACACCCACTGGCGAGCCCCCCTTGATCCGGGGCCTGAAGGTTGCCCTCACCCTGAGGCCCCTTTGCTTCTGGCGCCAAGTACCGTGACATGCAGTTGGCTGGAGGGTGCCTCACAACACCATCAGTATAGTGGTGGTGAGGTGTGTATGGCCATCGTCGACGAGTACCTTTGAGGAGCTGCTCAAGCCACCACAGAACGATGAAGATTGGCGTCAGATCACCGATAATTGGATGAGAAGGTGGAAATTTCCACATGTCATTGGTGCAATAGACGGCAAGCACGTTGCCTGTAAAGCTCCTGCCAACACTGGTTCCGACTACTACAACTAAAAAGGGATTCTTCAGTATCATCCTCCTGGCGGTCGTCACATCTGACTACAAGTGTCATGTGGATAGACGTCAGGGGCAAGGGTTCAACGTCTGATGCCCACCTTTACAATGCAAGTGTTTTGAGAGAGGCTCTCGAGAAGAACGACATTTTGGATTCCCACAGCTGATCCTATCCCAGGTGACACAGAGGATGTCCCTTATTTTCTGGTGGGAGATAATGCTTTCGCACTCCGGACCTACATGATGAAGCCGTACAGTAACAAGGAGATGACCAGGAAGCAGAGGATCTTCAACTATAGACTCTCGCGAGCCAGAAGGGTGGTGGAGAATGCGTTTGGCATACAGCGAATCGCTTTCAATTTTCTCCTGTCGACCATGTTGCATGAAGCGGACACTGTGAGGCTCCTGGTCAAGACATTGGGGTAACCTCCAAAAACCTTATGAGGTCACGTTCCCCGGGTTGATGCAGAACGACTGGTGGATGTGGAGCGACCAAATGGAGTGGTGGTGCCTGGTGCCTGGCGTGCCGGCATGAACCTTGAGGACACGAAACCCGACCGATTACCAGGGAACAACAGAGGACTTAAAAGATAGCCAAGGTCAGAGGAACCTCCTCATGGAATGGTGCAATCAACTGCTGGAAGTGTTCCATGGCAGGATGACATGCTCCTACCCCCCAGCGGGGGCCCAAATAAATAGCAGTGAAAATATTGTGTTTGTGGCATAATAAATATTAATAGTCGCCCACTTGTTGTTTACTTTAGCCTATTTTCTCTCAGGCTTTATTATTATAATATTATTGTTTTTATTCTTTTCATTATTATTGTGAGTATTTAACCCTGGAGAGGTACCGCTAGACAGAAGTGTCCTCGCGTGTGCAAAAAAATCATTTTTTTTGCTAAAAAAGGTGTATTTTATTGTTTTAATTCATTCATTAAACATAAAAAAATATAATTCAATTTTCATTATCCTTCTAGGTAAAATTAAAATTTTGTAGCGGTACCGTTCCGGGGTTATTTTTTTCCTAAAAAGGTTTATTTAAATTTTTTTAATTCATTCATTAAACATATAAAATATAATTCAATCTTCATTATCCTTCTAGGTAAAATTAAAATTTTGGGTAGGGGTACCGTTCCAGGGTTAATATTAGATATTTTTATTATTACTATAGAAAACCTATGAAAGACAGTAAATTTAAGGGAATGGAAACAAGCATATGGAATATTATACAATTATTTATTGCAAAAATAAAATAAATAATACTTATTGCAAAAATAACTAATAACTAATAAAAAAAAAAAAATATACATCAATATACATATAAAAAAAAATATACAAAAAATACATATAAATTATACATTCAATATACAGGTCTCACAGGTCATCATTTAGTCTTGGAGGGTATGGGGATACGTTCCAGTCCTCCGCAATGCTGGAGCCCAGAACCTTTCCGACTGATTCCGCCGAGTCCCTAGACCGGACAGGTGTCGTGAGGGCTGGAGGGACGGGGATGCTGGGGATGCTGGCCACCACCATACTGCCAGTTGGGACTCGGGCAACCTGGCATGTGAAAAAAAAAATGCTGGCTGTAGGGGGTGGTGTTATGGGGGACCCGTTGGAGGTAAGGGCCTGCTGGGTTGTGGTGCTGTTGAGGGGCCCGGTCCAGCCCCCGATGTAGAGGACCCCGTGTGTCGCCGATGCACAATGTCGACTATTTGGTCGTGCATCACCTGGTACCCTCCTCAGGGGGGAGAACGCAGGGTGTCGGACACAAACCTTATAAAGGCCTCCCCACGTGACTGGGGCTGAGACCTCTCCTCCAGCGCCTCTCCAGCAGTGCCCGGTTGGCCTTCATGGTGGATCGGAGGTCCACCCTCCATTCTCTTCTTGCCTCTCAGTGGCTGGAGTTTCCTCCCTTTCGGGCGGGGTTTAGGCCTGCTCCGCCGCGCTGCCACCTCATGTCCTCCAGGATGTTGGCTTCCCCGGAGTCATGTGGGTACTGTGCCTGGAGGTCTGGGCGTCAGGAGATGGGTCACGGGCAGGTTCACAAGGGTGTCCGGGACATCAGTGGGCATGGAACCTGAAACAGATTTTTAAAAATTTACAGATTAAACATTTGTTTAATATAATGGCATAGACAATTACATATTTATATATTTCTGGGAATTAAAAGTAAAACTTACTAAAATAAATCTAAAACAAATGTTAAAAGCAAATTAATAAAAAAGTAAAACGTAAAGGATAGTATCACAGTAACTAATCTTAAATTTAAAGAATTTATGTAAAAAGCATTGTATTACTGAACCCTCTTTTAAGCAAAATTTGGCATTAATTATATCCTCTGGCTTGAAAGTCTTCCAATTTTTTACAAATATTTGAGGGTTCTTATAAGTTGTGAATATAATGGGGATGTACTTACTTTTGTAGAAGGCGATGTTCTTCAACACCCCCTTGTCCCTCTCCGTCAACATCTTGGTTTCCTGGCCACTGGTCCTCTGGAAGCTAAACATACCAGTCCTTGACGTTTTTCCACCAGTTCTGGAGGTGTTCAGGCTGATCCCCCGCTCCTTTGGGCCCTTTATCTCCCACGAAGCCTTCTTCCTGTGGTAGTCTTTGGTACTGGGGGAGCCACAGGTAGGTGTTTTACTGAAGCCACTCCCCCAGATCCTGCTTTCCCTTGTGTCGGGGAGACTCAGCCTTGCTTCGGAGCAGCATCAGCCTTCTTCTTCCCCTTGCCCTTCGTCTTGGGCGCCGGTGCTGCTGCTGCTCCTCCTCCTCCCCCTCCTCCTCCTCCTCATGTGGGGGGGAATGAGAGGGATCAGGCATCACCAGAGGCTCCCTCCTCCTCCTCCTCTCATTTCTGGAGTGGCAGCTGTGGCCCGCTGTGGCAGCTGTGGCATCACCTTCAAAAAATGTTTCCTCCTCCTGATGAAGTGCAGCAGGACTGGCCTCCACCTCTGAAGTAGCATCTGAAGTAGTAGTGGATGCACCTGCGCCAGGGACAAACCCGGTGGCCTCTTGCCCTTGGTGGCGGTTTTCCTAGGGGGAAACTTGGGAGCCATCTTGTCAAAGTCTGGGAGTCTTTAGAGTGTGTATACTGTGTGGTGTCTGGAGCGAGTATGAGTTCTACCGCCTGCCCTGGCTCCTTATATACCCGTGGTGGGGCCGTGGTACCCACGCGCACTACCCGTGATTGCCCGCGAAAAAGGCCCGCCTTCACACGGGACCAGCCGCGATGTACACGTGATCACCCTGGTCAGGCGTGATGCAGCCGCGGTTACCCCCAATGCCTGTGACCACGTGGAGCTTTTCCCGCGCTTACACGCGCTCCAGCCGCGCTTCACCAGCGGACAGGACGCGGAACAGCCGCCAGCGTCTGTTCCCGGGCTTACCACGGGTACCCAGTGTAAGCCATTTTCCACCACGTGGAACAGCGGGTAAATTTTTTGTGGGGGAAATTTTCTCGCGCTGCAGACGCAAAGTGCCTGTGTGACCGGGCCTTAACACTGTTAACGTTCCTATTTTTCGTGATATTACCTTAAATATAGACCTATAAATAAGACCTAAACAACACTATCGAACAGCTCCCAGTGTTGCCAGATCAAGCTGCCAAAATTTCCCTACATCACCGCAACATCTCCCTGTTTACCCTGTATTTTCCCCCTCGCCTTTATATCAGTTTTTCCGTCAGAATTTCACAATTTGCAATGGAAATACAGAGGGCCTTTACCCCTTCATATCAGCCAACTTAAAAAATTTTGGGGGTTTCTTTCCCATTTATCAGTGTATCTTTGAGTGTACGCCTGGCGTTTGGGCTTGTATGGAGGGGAGTGGCGCAAAACCCTGGGGGTCTCCCAAATTTCCTTCCATGTAAGAAATCAGAATACACTAAGTCAGTTAAAAAAAAGTATTTCAGGTTTACCCAGCGATGTGACCGCGTCACCTGACCGTGTACACCTATATCTTGATTTGGTCGCGCATATGCTTCACGAAATGTCTTGAACAAGCATCTACAGCACCAAAACTATTGTTTCAGCAGCAGAAAAATGAAATCAGGCCTGAAAAGGCCATCAGGCCGATGGCGGAAAAATTACCATCCAGCGACTAGCGAAATCTAGCGGATTTACTGTGTACTGGGTGGCGAATACAAATTTTTGCCCCCCTCACCGAAAAATATTCCTAGGTACACCTCTGGCTGGAGAAATAGACATGACTACAGGTCACATCAATAACACAGTAACATAAATCCTTCAGAGACTTCCAAACATCAATCAGTACGGCAGCTTTACCGGGAACTGAGAATGAACTCACGGGAGTCTGAGATAGGACCTCAGAACACGTACTGTACCGACACTGTGCGAAAACCGGACGAGAACGATACGGCTATTTCGAGACTTACAGCGAATCTCTCTCTTCTCTCTCTCTCTCCCCTCTCTCTCTCTCTCTCTCTCTCTTCCTCTCTCTCTCTCTCTCTCTCTCTCGCTCTCGTAATTTAGAGATATATAAACAAAAAGTTTATATATTCTCCGTATCTTTCGAATTTCCCTATATTTTGGTATATTTTCTATTTTCTTCCCTGTTTCCCTGTAGTGACCTGAATTCCCCTTAAACAGGGACATTTGCCTGCATCTGGCAGTACTGCGGCCGGGAGCTGCCGCCATGGCCTACCACTCACAGTTGCCAGATCACCCTCATAAAATATCCTTATTTGGAAATTAACACTCCTCTTTTTGACTCATATTTCCTGTCACACACACGCACACGCACATATAAATATTTAACATGAACTCAATGGTTTCTTTTTTTCCCATTTATGCCTTTTTCTTTCCCTTTCGAAGCCAAAACTATTTCGTCAAACTGTAACTTTTGACTTGGCAACACTTTTATGGCCTGCACAGTGCACAGCCTAAAATAAACAGTTTTACGCGTATAATCTGTAAATAAAAATACTTTAGACATATATTAAATCTTATTTGTTTCTCATATAGTGAATAGTTCCTGCATAAATGAGTTAAGAGACGAAATATAACTTTCTGCGCCAAATTTCTTCCTTTACGCCTGTATACCCGTTGCCCACAAAAATAGTCACAAGAAGAAGAAGACGAATTCCTGGAAACATTTTACAAGCCTATATGACACCTGATTTCGGCTGAAATAGGTGTCCAAGCTCGCTTCTCTCGCTTGGACAATTATAATTATTTTTCACATCGGGGAAAAAGTAGTTTTTTTTCGGTGTTTTAAAACATCATTCATTAAACTTCACTTGTTTGACACTTCAGACTATGTTTAAAAGTAAAAAAAATATAGCTATACATGATGAAGTCATCACCTCCGGCGTGGTGTGACCGACTTTGAGGTAGGTTGTAATTAATTGTTTCTTTGCATGATACAGATTTTTTCATGAAAATTGCACTGTACTGCACTGGCAAAGTTGGAAGGAATATGTGTGAGTGACTGACTGGTGGATGACTTGTACGTGTGTTTCTGAGCTGTCATTCTACTGTTTTCTATTCCCTAATTTTTGGATCTTGCATGAGTGGTGGGAAATAATTAGGATGATTGATTGATTGAATCATGAGTGTTGGAAATATTTAGGATGATGATTGATTATATATTATAATATATATATATAATTATATAATAATATAATATATATATATATAATAATATATTATATATTATATATATATATATTATATAAAATATATATATATAATTGAATATATATATATATATTTTTATAATATTTTT
>JACEEZ010019811.1:0-42031 GCA_016584305.1 Chionoecetes opilio | reverse complement strand
CAAATATAACCAAGTGAAAATCTGATGGCTTACAGTCAAGAACATTGAACATTTTTCATTCTTTTGAATATTTATGAGATGTCGTAGGCAAAGGCAATAGATTTTTGAGATATGTGTGAAAGAATTTGTCGACTGCCCTTGATGTGCCACTAGAAAAAACAGTACAAACTTTTTAAATGGCATGGTAGTCACCTTGGTCTAACTTTTCCCTCAGTTCTTTAACATTTAAAGGACCATGGTCTCTAGTGCGTAAGATACACTAGAGTTAGTGTTTGCCTTCTTTCGGTCCATATTTGTTACAACTAGTGGAAATATTGGATCATTTGCAAACCTTCTGTCCGTACCTCTGAGTGTTTATCACCAGTCCTGAATGTAGGTGATTGCCCGACCTTGGCTTTAGTAAAATCACCTGTACCATCAGGGAAGAGATGAGGAAAAAGCCTTGGAGAAGAAACCGGCATTGAACTCACTTGCAGGGCTCAGAGCTCTGCAAAAGTTCAAGACTGGATTGTCAGAGACTCATCGGAACCAGCAACCTGAATGGAATCAACAGCCTTCTTGATATGTTCATTAACAATACCCTTGGTCAAAGCTTCTCCAACGGTGGAATTGGGCCTTGGAAATGTCACCATCATATCCTCTGTTTGAGCAGCAGCAGCGGCACACAAATCTACCTCTCCGTTTCATCAAAAGGCAACATGGATTGGTTTCAGGACACCTCGAGCAATATTTTCATCATCAATTCTCCTTCAATTCCCTCACATTGCACACTTTCTGGATACTCATTTAGTGACCTCATAGTTAATACGATATGCCTATACTCTGGATTGTTTTGACCACCATTTTAGAGCATCAATGAT
The DNA here is from genome assembly GCA_016584305.1 of Chionoecetes opilio. Lineage (NCBI taxonomy): Eukaryota > Metazoa > Arthropoda > Malacostraca > Decapoda > Majidae > Chionoecetes > Chionoecetes opilio. The sequence continues at coordinate 41,171 of JACEEZ010019811.1, read as the reverse complement.
ATGCTGCCTGTTTGCTTTACTAAACATACTCATTGCCAGTTTGTCAAGCTTTTTTTTCGATGTCCTACCAAAGTTTGACCTTTTCCTTTTTGAAAATGGTTGACAGTTTGTCCAGAGGTTTCATTTTCGATTCTAAGCTGTTTGTTCGAGGTACTATCTAAGTTCATCTTTTTCTTGACAAAATGCGTTGTCCAGAACTTACACAAGGTTTAATACCAGTACCACTTGCAGAGAATTCATTTCCTGGAACAGCACCCACACCATCTTGATGGAGTAACATTGTTAGTAACGTAATTTTCTCGTAAAGAAAGACATATCCAACTTTGGGCAATCCTGAATGTTCAAATCGTCCTCTTCATCAATTACATCTATCCAAATATTACCTTGTAAGAAATGTTGAACATAGTAGCCCGCTTCCATGTTCACCCCTTTGTTTAACCAACTCCTTTCAATTTGTAACTGTTTCATTCCAATACACATTGCTAGAGCAGGATCAACATGGCTGAAGACCTTGTTTAAACAATTGTGAAAACCTGCCAAGCGACAAGCCAAAGTTTGAGAGAGGTTGTCTAAAAGTTTCACTATGTATGCTCAGTCTCTGTTCTGCAGTTCTCACACCTTTTGTAACAACACCTTCCCGATTTTGCCTTAAAAAAAAAGAAAAAAAAGATGAGTCGTAGATTACATCCAAAAGCATGGTTTCAGGCTGTAAAGTGTTGCCCAGAGACAATTGGACACTCTTACAGGAAAAGACCCTGTAATATGATAACCCAAACAGTTCTTTGATCTGGGCTCCAAAATCAATCCGTGCCACCCAAATATTCGCGAGCATCTTGCTGTAGGTTACTGGCAAAGATACCATTGAATCTGCCCACAAGCTCCCGAATTTGTCTGACATTTGAAATTGAAATCTGTGGCTTTTTGAAATGGCAGCATAATCCCAATATGCTAACTTCATGGGATCGCGTGCTTTTAGAATTTCTTTATGCTATCGCAGGGGCAGCGTGTTTAAAACGCCATAGAATAACAAAAGGATTTCTCCAGGCGGGTTTTAGCCTGGTAGTAATTTGCACTTTGTCAGCTTCTAATCGAGGACAATGGTCCCGTGCTGATTCCTAAGGTAAAATGTAGTAGTAAGTGCCGACTTACATCCCGAGTATTGTTTTGAATGCTTTCATTGTTTTGGGCCAGAAGTTTAGCCACATCAGCACACACATCCTCTTAATTTCGTCTAGAATGACATTAAAGTGACAATACACCCTTGTCACAATACACTCCCATGTATACACGAGGCATCATACCCACCCCTGTGCCTCTGGAACACTGTTAAAGGCTATTTTGCGTGATATTACCTTAAATATAAACCTATAAATAAGACCTAAACAACCACTTATCGAGCAGCTGCCCAGTGTTGCCAGATCGAGCTGCCAAAATTTCCCTATATCACCGCAAACATCTCCCTGTTTAGCCTGTATTTCCCTGTCGCCTTTATATCAGTTTTTCCGTCAGAATTGCACAATTTGCAAATGGAAATACAGCGGGCCTTTACCCCTCATATCAGCCAACTTAAAAATTTGGGGGACCACTTTCCCATTTATCAGTGTATTTGATTGTACGCCTGGCGTTTGGCTTGTATGAGCAGTGGCGCAACCAGGGGCTCTTCCGAAATTTCCTCTTGTAAGAAATCAGAATACACTAATGTCAGTTAAAAAAAAGTTATTACAGGTTTATTCTACCTAGCGATGGACCGGTCACCTGACCGTGTACACCTATACCTTGATTTGGTCGCGCATTATGGTTCCACCGAAATGTCTGAACAAGCATCTAACAGGCACCAAACAACTATTGTTTCAGCAGCAGAAATATGAAATCAGCCTGAAAAGCCACAGCGATGGCGGGAAAAAATTTACATCCAGCGAATAGCGATAAATCTAGCGGATTACTGGTACAGGGTGGCGAATACAAATTTTTGCCCCCCTCCCCCCGAAAAATATTCCTAGGTGCACCTCTGCTGGAGGAGTAGACATGACTACAGGTCACATCAATAACACAGTAAATAATCCTCAGAGACTCCAAACTCAATCAGTACGCAGCTTTACCGGGAACTGAGAATGAACTCACGGGGGGTCTGAGAATATGACCCTATAACACGTACTGTACCGACACTGTGCGAAAAACCGGACGAGAAAACGATACGGCTATTTCGAGACTTACCAGCGAATATCCTCTCTCTCTCTCTCTTCTCTCTTCTCTCCTCTCTCTCCTCTCTCTCTCTCTCTCTCTCTTCTCTCTCTCCTCTCTCTCTATCTTCTCTCTCTCTCTTCGTAATTTAGAGATATATACACAAAAAGTTATTATATTCCCGTATCTTTCGGAATTTCCCTACTATTTTGGTATATGTTCAATTTTCTTCCCTGTTTCCCCTGTTATTGACCTGAATTCCCTTAAACAGGGGAAATTGCCTGCATCTGGAGCACTGCGGCCGGGAGCTGCGCAATGCCTACACTCACAGTTGCCAGATCACCCTCATAAAAATTATCCTTATTTGGAAATTAAACACTCTCTTTTTGACTCATATTTCCGTCACACACACGCACAGCACATATAAATATTTAACAGAATCAATGCGTTTCTTTTTTCCCATTTATGCACTTTTTCTTTCCCTTCGAACCAAAACCAATTTCGTCAACTGTTAACTTTTGAGTCTTGGCAACACTTTTATGGCCGGCAAAGTGCACAGCCTAAAAATAAACAGTTTTACGCGTATAATCTGTAATAAAAATACTTTAGACATACATTAACTCTTATTGTTTTCAATATAGTGAATAGTTCCTGCATAAATGAGTTAAGAGACAAAAATATACTTTCTGCGCCAAATTTTTCCTTTGCGCTGTATACCCGTTGCCACAAAAGTAGTCACAAGAAGAAGAAGAAGAAGAATTCCTGGAAACATTTTTACAAGCCTCTATGACACCTGATTTCGGCTGAAATAAGGTGTCCAAGCGAGCGAAAGCGAGCTGGACAATGAACTAACAATCAGTGCTACAGTAGTGTAGATAGTTATGGGTGGTAGTGGTGGTGGCCACAGCACAATGGATGACAAATACCTTTCCAAATTTTGCTACAGTTGCTCTGACAAAGACAGACTCCAGGTCACCAAGGCTCGGTGGTGAAAGACTAAACAGTATTTATTGAACAACAAAGAAAATTCATGGTGAAACCATACATGTCGAACTTAAAACCAAATTGACAAATATCGGAACGTATCAAGTTCCAGTATGCATGAATCATGTGTGGCGAAGTACCTATAACAGCCAAACGATTATTAGAAAACAAAAAAGAAGCGTATCAAGTCCTCAGACAATATCTACAAAGAGGACACGGTACCAGCCAGGGGTCTCCGTTTGATGGTTACATCAATGTTCTCTGTACTGTGGACCAGTCCTGTGGAAAAAGATCACAAACAACCGAATCGGTGGAATCAGCATATCTTGTGAGAGAGGACGAAGCAAGAGAGGTGTAGGTGGAACAACTAAAGCCGTACCACCATAGGAAGATAAAATATACGATGAGTGCACCGAACGAGCAGACAGTGGGCAGACGAGGTGTGCAGCGACTATCCGGCCTCGGTCAGAGCCAGCAATCTTCATGCGGCTGATGCAGGTATATCATCGTGACTGCTTCCCCTCCCCCCCGACGCGGGACGTACGCTGACGTTGTTTGCACCTACAACATTTCCGACATGCTGGAGTGATAATGCAAGCAGTTGTCTATATGCAGTCGCCGCTGAAAGCCGTTCCATTATTGACATCGATGCAACCTTGCAGATAATCTTTCAATCATCCCCGGCCTCCTTGCGCACACGAAGCACTGTCGGTGTTGCGACACGGTCGCCGCTATTACGGCTTCGGAAAGGCATCGTTGCGGAAGTTCTGAGAGCAGGTAATAAAAAGTTCCATAGGGTGATTGATTTCCACCAAGATAACAATTAATGAACAATGAAGTAATATAATCAAATATAATACAATATGGTTCATACAGTGTGAGGCGCGGAATTCCGGGTTTTGGGATAGCTCACTTCCGATGAACCCAATACAACAAGGTGCTGGCAGCAGAGGCAAGGGCCTTCATCCTAGCATGCTATACATGCGCAACTGTGAATCTTTCTGTGACGCACGATTGAAATTGTGGCAGGAAAAAAATGAAACGCCAATTCTTAAGCCACAAAAACTGTTGCTGTCTTCCTTCTACGACGTTAGCTTCAATGAGGAACGCACTACGAGGTATCTAAGCTGGTCGTTAATGCTCAACCTGCCTCGAGCCCAATACCCTACTCTGGCCAACCCAAACATGGATGGTTCGTCCCGAGGGCGCATTGTTCTACACACGAATGTCGTACCTCCAGACACACCTGGCACCTGTGTATCTCCTGAAAAGTCCTTTAAATGCGGCCTGCGGGCAGCGACAAGGGATGCGCTAAAGGAGATGCACTGCAAGGCGCCGGCCGACCTTCAACCCTCTTCTGCAAACGCCAGAGGAGAGATGGGTGCCACAACAAATAGACATTTGAACTTTGCTAACAATTTCTTCCGGAATTTGAAAGATTATGTTATTGTCAATGTATAGAATTTTGGTTTGGAATACATGTTTGATACTGTTTTCATGTGAAAAATTATCCGTAATGTTACGTTGAAACTGACTTTTGACCTTGTTTTTGACCTCCAATGAAAAAATAAACCGTCAGGCGGCCATTTGGACTTCGTCGATTCTCGGATTGGCCAAGGATTTTCTCTTGTTATCCGCCTGATATGCTTTATAGGACATCCTAATGATGTAGACTCCATCGAAGAAAAAAAAACTTTATCATTCCATGCAGGTCTAGCGGTCGGCGACCTGACTAATAGAGCATTTTCTACTTAGAATTATACGATCTATCCTGTCGCATATTTGCAGGCAACTCGTGTTTACACCCTGTATTATATTATATGTATATAAATACAATGTATTGAATCACTCATTAAAGTATTAATTACGGTATTTAAATACATGAAAACTAAGTATTTGTAAATAGATTTCTTAATACAAAAATGTAGTTTAACTACAAATATATTCAAAATACTGACCAGCTCGGCTAATATATCTTATCTAATGTCTTTCCCAGGAATCTCAGGACTCTTTGTCCAAAAATAAATGAAAAGGAAATTTGAATCAAATTATTTTATTTTCCTTATTAGAGGTTACATTTATACGTACTAATTACTGATACAAAAAAAGAAATGGCCTACGCCACATAACAAACTTTATTTATGGCGGGGGTCCTATGCGGACGGGTAGGTTACGAATGGAAAAAAAGAGATGGCTGACGCCAGGGGCAGATTTATGGTGTGCAGGGCCCTAGGCCGGTGGGAGTGCAGGGCCCTGAATGAAATGTGGGGTATATTTCTAGAGTCCTTTCCCGCCCTTATTAGTGTTTATTTTTTCTCCAGACCTTCACAGACCCCTTCAATCAATCATTGGGGGCATACGCCGGGGGGCGCGTCGCCTCGCCCACCCTACGACGCCACTCTCGGGGGTCACCACGCGCGAGTTCCCATGCAGGCTCCTTTCCCATACCAAGCAGCTCTCCACAAAAAACATCAACTTGCCCCAGCCACGAGCCTTGTGGGCGCCCCCTTGGCCTCCTCCACGCCGGATTGTCTCTTACAGATACAACCCGATGGGAAGGATCGGTTGCAGGGTAGCGTGCCACATGCCCATATAGCCGGAGTTGGCGCTGACGGACTATGCAGGTAATAGGCCTCAATTCAGTCTCACGGTGCAATCGCTGATTTGACACGTAATCATCCCAGCGATACCCCATGATTCTGCGAAGACACTTATTACCAAAGGCATTGATTCGTCTCTTCAAGTCACTATTTAGTGTCCATGTCTCACAACCATAGAGTAAGACAGGGATCACAAGCGACTTGAAGATCCGGATCTTTGTCCTTCTGCACAGGTACCGACAACGCCAAATACTCCCGCTGAACGAGTCCATAACACCGTGGGCTATGCCAATCCGCCGTAAGACTTCTTGACGTGACCCGCCGTCATTATGGACTGCGCTACCAAGGTATGTAAAACCTTCTAAGATCTCAATGTCCTCGCCACACGCATGAACAGACTGTACTGCTTCATCTAGTAAGTCTCCAAACACCTGGACCTTGGTCTTGAGCCAGGAGACCTCAAGTCCCAAAGGCTTTGCCTCCTCGTGCAGCGCTTCGAGAGCCATCACCAGGACCTCCAGCGACTCAGCAAAGATTACTGCATCATCGGCAAAAACAAGATCAGTGATCTTGGTGTTGCCGACGGATGCTCCACAATCACTTTGATCTACAACCTTGTCCAATACCCAGTCCATACAAGCGTTGAAAAGTGATGGGGCAAGGACGCACCCTTGCCTCACTCCTGTATTCACAGGAAAGAAGCTGGATACACCTGCCCCACACTTCACAGCACTCTCAGTCCCAGAATACAGACCAGTTATCAAACCAATAGTCCTAGCAGGAATCCCGCGAAGTCGCAGAAGATCCCAAAGTGACTCACGATGCACTGAGTCAAACGCCTTCTTGAGATCAACATAGGCTGCAAGCATCCCCTGTCGAAACTCACGTCGGCGTTCCACCAGGACACGAAGCGCTAGGATACGGTCCGTTGTTGACTTACCAGGCGTGAACCCAGACTGCTGAGGTCTCTGATGCTTCACCAGATGACTGCGAATCCGTGTCAGCAATAGATGGGCAAGCACCTTGCCTGGTACGCTGAGCAGTGTAATACCGCGGTAATTGTTGCAGTCCTGACGGTCCCCTTTCCCTTTCCAGATAGGGACGACCAGCCCCCTTTTCCAGTCAGGAGGAATGGTACCTGATTGCCACACGGCAGTCAGGACAGCATGCAACTCACGGATCATGGCCTCACGCCCAGCTTAGAGGAGCTCCGCACTGATATTACAAACACCAGCTGCCTTTCCACCCCTCAACTTTGCTACAGCCTCTCTGAGTTCGTCAAGAGAGGGTGCGGTTTCGTCAATGGGAGGATCGGCATCCACCCCTTCAGATACCTCTAAAACATAATTATAAAGTGGGGGAGAGATGCCCCCTTCAATGCCCCCTCCCCCCTACATTACCCCCGCCCTGGACCCCCAAAAATAAAATTTCTAAGCTAACCTCACTACAACCTAACCAATAACCTCCTAACGAGATCTAAGGGTGGGAAAGGACTACAATTTTACAGGTTAGGTTAGTAATTTATTTTTTATTTTTTAATCTCTCCCCCACTTTATTATTACGTTTTAGAGGTATCTGAAGGGATTTGTGAAGGTCTGGATAAAATAAAACCACTAATAAGGGCGGGAAAGGTCTCTAGAATTTTACCAAATGTGATTCAGATTTCATATTAGTTTAACTGAAACTTTTTCCACCCATATTTTACATTATGTTGGTACTAATTTGTGGCATATTATGGTACATGCAATGTAACAGGTGTTCGAGCGAATAAGAAATGTCCAGCATTCAAATTTTCATTGAAAACATATTTTTTCCTCTGGGGTGCGGGGCCCTTGCCGGAGCGGGGCCTAGGCCATGGTCTACTCGGTCCCCCCTTAAATCCGCCACTGGCCGACGCCACAGGAAACTTTATTTTAGGGGGGTCTATGCTGTACGGTAGGGGTTAAGAATAGTAAAAAAAAAGAAATGGCCGACGCTATAGGAAACTTTATTTTAGGAGGGTCGACCCCCTAACCGTGCTGTAGACTCGTAGAGGTTAATAATTGTCTGAGAATGGACAAGTACAAAAAAAAACGAAAAAATCAAATACCGATACCGGTAATACCGGTTTTTGGGCACGGTATCGGTATACCGGTATCGTAACTGATACCGGTGTGAGGACGTACCGGTATTATTTCCGTAAACCGGTATCGGAAATACCGACATTTTCTTGATACCGCACAACCCTAGAGTGATTTCAAATGCGGAGAAGCTGCCTGAGATAACGCTCAAAGCAAAAGTGCTTAATAATTCATTATCAGATAATGTCGTCATTATTAGGCCGTTTATACATGATTTTGAACAAAAGAACTTAACTGCAGTCATCATTTCATTGAGGTACGAAAATATACTCTTCTGTATAATAGACAATATCCTATAGCAATAGTAGGTTGCAGCCTGAAGTGTAAGAGTGTAGAGTGTAAGTAGCGAGTAAGAAATGTAGACCGCACGCTATAGTGTAAATGTCCCGGTAGACCGCACGCTATAATAGCACCAAATAATGGCTATAGCAAAATATATTCGTAACACTGAGAGCAAGGTGTGACCATCCCGGTATGTATTCCATTATGTGTATTCATCTAGTTGTATTCATCTAGTTGTATTTGACAGGGCCAGAGCAACGCTCGTATGGCCCCGTCTCCATATCAACATTTATGTTTTTCATTCATCTTTAGTGTTGGCCGAAGCCACCACCCCGGGAGGCGGGTCACAAACCCCCGGCTAACACCCGGTACCCATTCACTGCTGGGTGGACAGGGGCTCGGGTTTTTAAGAAGACCACCCGTCTGTCTTCGCTCCGCCCGGGGATCGAACCCGGGACTTCTCGGTTGTGAGCCGAGCGTGCTATCCCTTACACTACGGAGTGTGTGTGTGTGTGTGTGTATGTGTGTGTGTGTGTGTGTGTGTGTGTGTGTGTGTGTGTGTGTGTGTGTGTGTGTGTGTGTGTGTGTGTGTGTGTGTGTGTAATGATGTAGCAATAATATTTTTTGTAAATATCTATATTAAATATTTTAATTTACATTATGTATATTCCTCATTGTGTGAGTGTGTCAGAGAGAGAGAGAGAGAGAGAGAGAGAGAGAGAGAGGAGAGAGGGAGAGAGAGAGAGAGAGAGGAGAGAAGAGAGGAGAGAGAGAGAGAGAGAGAGAGAGAGAGAGAGAGAGAGAGAGAGAGAGAGAGAGAGAGAGAGAGAGAGAGAGAGAGAGAGAGAGAGAGAAAATCAGAATCAGAATCAGAATCAGAATTTTATTTCCATTGTTACAATGGCTATTCTTTTAACATAGTAATACGAGTCTTACAATATTTCTGAATAAGATAACAAGTGTTAAAGGTAGAACACTGAACATGGTCTATATACAAATAAAAATATTAGAATACATAAGAATTGTAAAACATTAAAATCCTAATGAAAACATAAATAAAAAGTAAGACTTCCTAAAAGTTACAATATAAAAACATACAATAAAAGATATAAAAAAGAGGTTAGTTTAGTAGTGTTAGTGTTTAGTAGTTAGTCAGGTAGTGCAGCTATATTGTGTAGTGCAGCCAGGGACGCCGAGAGAAATGAAATGTGCCGGGGCAGGACTAGATTGGGGCCCCCATTCCTGCAGTAGGTCAAGGTTGAGGTGGCCATACGATATAGGTGACCAGAGTTCCATAGAGTTCCATAGTGCGTCGTCTGCTAGTCGGCAGGAGTTTTTTGGAAGCTCGGGGAATTTGCAGATTTTGATTGCGGATTATTAAATAACGGCTGACTGGATGCAAAAAAGGACAACATATTGTTGATATATTAGATAATGGCTATATTTTGACTGCATTAAATCAGGAATAATGAAATGGTCTGGACGATTACCTTTCTCTCACCCTTCATGCCTTCCCTCACACCTGTTAAACCTAACCTTTCATCCCTCATTCTTTCACCCCTGTCATAATTTTGGCAAATATTACATTTAACACAACATACAGATTCAACATATTATAACCCTGCGAAATCAATAATAAAAGTAAAATCATAATACAATACATCAAGATGACATACAGAATGCATATATGGCACATTCATTTGACAAACAATGGCGTTTTCCTTGCTTTCCTCTTGGCAAAATTATGAAGCACAACATCAAAATCAAGAGATCATGTAAGTTGAGACTCAATACTGAATCTAGCCAAGTCCACAAATCGTGCTTGGGTCATTGTTGCTCGTAGACATTTCTTTTTATCAGCTTGATTTTGCTGAATGAGCGCTCTGCAGAGGCGACAGTGGCAAAGATTGTTAGCAGAATGCGCAGGCTGACAGATATATTTGGGAAGAGCCCTTCTGCACTCTGTCAAGCAATTCAAAAGCTGCAATAGGCTTACCTGTTGGTTCTGCCCAAAATTTGAGCGATGAACTGTTTGTATGTTTGCCTCATTTCCACCACGATACCATGACTGATATCGGCAGGATACTTAATTAATTATCTGCCGGTGATTTTGATTTAAGTTCCAGCTCCTCTGCTGATATTGTTAGGTACTTCCAGAGGAAACTGAAGTTTCCAGAAACATTCTTGGCAGCTTTGAATGTAACAGTCAGTCAGCCAATTAATTATTCAATAATATATATATAACTTTCTGAAAAATTCTTCTTTAGGTGACTCATCTGCTTCATTTTGTTTTGATAAATCTGAACTGCTGTGCCATCACCATCATCATGAAATCTTCTTTTTCGTTTAGGTCCAGCTGCTTTACCACGACCACGATGCAGTTTCACCTTGATGTCCAGGTTTGAAGTGTAACGCAAGAAATGGGTTAATCCTGTGACTCACGATTGACGAAAAGTTTACACTGAGTGGTGAGAGTAAAGTAATATATATATATATATATATATATATATATATATATATATATATATATATATATATATTATATATATATATATAATATATATATATATATATATAATATATTATATATATATATATATAAAAATATTTAGCTAGTTATTAAATGCTAACAATTTTCTTCACTCCTCAGTCCCTAATCCTTTGGATGTAGGTTCCTGCCCTATGTTTATGGTCTCGTAGTCGCTGGTGACGTCACGGGAAGAAGGTAAAAGAGAGGTAGGCCGCCATTCTCGCTCTCTTTCCATCTGACACCCCGAGCGGAACGGTCGTGTAGAGGGAGTGTTTCCCCTATAACCCTCAAGAAGGTATGTGAGTGACGGTGTACTTATAAGGATGTCTAGTGCATTGATTAGTTCATGATAGACTTGTAATGTATGATGTGTTATCAGGGTCTGGTGCTGGGAACAGTGAGCTGAGCTGAGCTGAGTGGGTGGTTGATCCCCTGAGTGACGCACGTGTGTGCTGACGGCAATGCTTGTGTGTTGCTGAGCTGTGCGGAGTTGGTGACCCGCTGGGACACCAATATATAGAACTAAGGCCCTGTTGTAGCTCTGTTATCCATTTATGTAGATAGGTTTAGTACCTAATTATAGTGAGTACAGGAACTTTTGAGTCTGCGTTAAGCCCGGAGGAGAAAATAATCGTTTCGGTCATTTATATTATTTTCAAGTATAATTTTTCGGTGAAACCATTGGAGCTGTGATGTGAATACTGTTCGTGACGATTATAAAGAAATCAAGTTAACTTAAGTTAAGACTGTTCATTAAGTCCCAGTTATCCTCATATATTCTCTAAATCTTTATTTTTTTTTCCCACTTATTGTGGATGGTGGCAGCGTAATGGCCAGGTTTGTGGAGCCCTTCACATTAACATCTAGCCAAAAGGGGCACTACAGAAGCAACTAGCTTTGCTCCATTCCACATAGCTTTCCAGTTATTTCGGAGATCTGTCAGTTCTACAAGCAATCCCTCTATGTTTGATGGGTCCTATGGGCCCATCAAAGCCTCAATGGGCCCCCCCAAAACCCCATGGGCCCCCCAGAACCCCATGGGCCCCGGGGCAAATGCCCCGGCAGACCCCTCCTCTCGGTGGGCCTGTCTCTACGAGCTTCAAGCTCTATCCGGGAGGGTAAAACTGGCGATCGCCAGTCCAGCTCGCGTGGGCAAGACTGTGGGTGAATACACACACAACCACCCACACACGCACATAACCACACACACACGCACATAACCACACACACACACAAACACACACACACCGCCACGATGGTCAAGTAGTTAGAGCGTTGGCCTACCATTCTGTGGTTAGCCGGTTCGAATCCTCACTGCTCCCGGGGATGTTTTAACTGAGAAATTTGGGCGTTACTGTCCCCCTTGAGCAAGGGGATGGGGAAGGGGAAGAGAAGGGGAGGGGGGAAGTGGTAGGGGGGAGAAAGGGGTGTTAACAAAGGGTTGAGTTAGTTAGGCGGAAATTTAAAAGGCGCGTGTGAGATGTTATGCCATAATGACTAATTGAGGTCAAGGCAAACAGAAACACAAAGTGATCCAGGTTTAACCCCTTGAGGCCCAGAACGTAATTTCCATTGTAATTTGGGTACCATTAGACGATTTATAGTTAATATGAGCAATGTTTTATAGCTATGAACTGTTTAGTATCCTTGTCCACTAACTAATTTGGTATATTCAGCTACTTTTCGTAATTTTATGGCTAACAACAGACGATTTTATATAGCCAAGGAAAGATCTGGGCGTGAAGGGGTTAACAAAGGTGTTTAATATATAATAATTAGCGTCACTGTGCCACCTGAGACTGAGACTGCTAACTTTAAGTTGGTATCCAGCAGGAATATTAACACAGATATATACAGTTGTGTGATCTCTACACACATCCTATAATACAACATAAAAATATGAAAAAGGTGGAACAATACTCAAGTGTTGATGACCGGGGTAACAGCAGGAAGGAAGTTTTAACCCCTTGAGACCCATAACGTAATTGCCATTGTAATTTGGTACCATTAGACGATTTTTAGTGACTATAAGCAATGTTTTATAGCTATGACCTGTTTGGTATACTTGTCCAATAACTAATTTGGTATATTCAGTGACTTTTCGTAATTTTATGGCTCGACAACATACACTTTTTTATGGCAAAGGAAAGATCTGGGTGTGAAGAGGTTAACTTCACGACGTACAAAGCGAGTCTGCTGACCCCAAGGGGTTCACCGTCCACCAACCCGTGTGACACGTCACCAACCATACTTCATCATGACACGTCAGCGATAGTTCATCATTAGCAATCATTAGCAATTATGCTTAGAATATCTTGGAATTACCTAGAAATCCATATTACCACACATTATATAATAATGATACCAAATAATATAATTACAGATAGAATAAACATTAATAGAATAAACATACATTTAATAATAATAAGAGATAAATCAATACGTTTGTAATCATAACAGACCATAACAGAGGTGACTCGACTTACAGGTAGACGTGTTACGACGTGTTTCTTATGTATTTGTTGATTGGTTTTTACTCGTCCACTAATCCAACGGCCTCACTATTGTCACCTCCGTGGTGCAGTGGCTGGCGTGCCTGGCTACGAATCTGCGGGCCCTGGTTCGAATCCGGTCCAGGGCAAGTCGGTGACCAGCCAACCAGCTGTTCTTCCTCCCTTTCGGGGTTGATAAATGGGTACCTGGGGAAACCTGGGGAAGGTAACTGTGGTAACCCGGGAGTCACACTAGCCCTGTGTCCCGGGGTAACGGGTCCTCACCCACCACAGGCTCTAAGGACTAATGACACGGAGATGAGCACCGACGGCCACGCGCAGCATATGCCCCCAACTTTACCTTACTAACCCAACGATAGATTCCAGGAATTCCAAAGTTGAGAGAAGTTTGTAGAGGCTTCTGTGTGCTTGTCAGGGCAATGGTCTTTGAAGTATTGCTCCAGGTAGACAAGGCGAGCCTGCCTCTTCGCCTCCCTGGCCATGGCGCCTTGCTGCGCGACACTCTCCTAAAGGTGACCAAAGAAAATAATGTTATTGATATAAACATCATAAAAAGTCAGCGAGGTAAATAACAGTGATGAGGATTACAATAACAATGATAGTAATAATGACAACAAGTGATGATATTAATGATAATAATAATGATAATGATTATAGATATGACTAACATTAATGATAATAAATACTACTAGAAGCGTTAGTGGACAGTGTCAGAGTTTATGTTATTACTATTATTATTATTATCATTTTGATCATTATCAATACTATTACTATTAATTATATTATCATTATCATCATATCTATTGTTATTCATATCATTATTGTTATCATTATTATTTTCATATATATTATTATAATTATTATTACATATTTTTATTATCATTACCAATATCATGATTATCAATCAATCATTGGGGGCATACGCCGGGGGGCGCGTCGCCTCGCCCACCCTACGACGCCACTCCCGGGGGTCACCACGCGCGAGTTCCCATGCAGGTTCCTTTCCCATACCAAGCAGCTCTCCACAAGAAACATCAACTTGCCCCAGCCACGAGCCTTGTGGGCGCCCCCTTGGCCTCCTCCACGCCGGATTGTCTCTTACAGATACAACCCGATGGGAAGGATCGGTTTCAGGGTAGCGTGCCACATACCCATATAGCCGAAGTTGGCGCTGACGGACTATGCAGGTAATAGGCCTCGATTCAGTCTCACGGTGCAATCGCTGATTTGACACGTAATCATCCCAGCGATACCCCATGTTTCTGCGAAAACACTTATTACCAAAGGCATAGATTCGCCTCTTCAAGTCGCTACTTAGTGTCCATGTCTCACAACCATAGAGTAAGACAGGGATCACAAGCGACATGAAGATCCGGATCTTTGCCATCCAGCACAGGTACCGACAACGCCAAATACTCCTGCTGAGCGAGTCCATAACACCGTGGGCTATGCCAATCCGCCGTAAGACTTCTTGACGTGACCCGCCGTCATTATGGACTGCGCTACGCATAAGGTATGTAACACTTTCAAGATCTCAATGTCCTTGCCACACGCATGAACAGAATGTACTGTTTAATCTAGTAAGTCTCCAAACACCTGGACCTTGGTCTTAAGCCAGGAGACCTCAAGTCCCAAAGGCTTTGCCTCCTCTTGCAGCGCCTCAAGAGCTATCACCAGGACCTCCAACGACTCAGCAAAGATTACTTCATCATCGGCAGAAACAAGATCAGTGATCTTGGTGTTGCCGAGGGATGCTCCACAATCACTTTATCTACAACTTTGCCCAATACCCAGTCCATATAAGTATTGAAAAGTGATGGGGCAAGGACGCACCCTTGCCTCACTCCTGTATTCACAGTTAAGAAGCTGGATACACCTCCCCCACACTTCACAGCACTCTCAGTCCTAGAGTACAGACCAGTCATCAAACCAATAGTCCTTGCAGGAATCCCGCGAAGTCGCAGAAGATCCCAAAGTGACTCACGATGCACTGAGTCAAACGCCTTCTTGAGATCAACATAGGCTGCAAGCATCCCCTGTCCAAACTCACGTCGGGGTTCCACCGGGACGCAAAGCGCTCATAATTTTAAAAATAAGAAAGGTTAGTAATAATAATATTGACAATGATAAGAATAATAATTGTGATAATTGTAACAACAATAATGATGATCATAACAATAGGTAATGGGAAAAATACATTTAATAGAAATAATAATTAGTGATAACAATAATAACAATAATAATAATAATAATGATAATAACAGTATTGTGATAATAAAAATAACAATAATAATAATACTGGTAATAATGACAATGACAATGATAATTATATTAATAAAAGTAAGGATTATACTAATACTAATAACAATAATTATAATAATAATAGCAATAATTATTATTATAATTACATTTATATAATATGATCATAATCATATCATGGTTTTCTCATATGTATATAATAATAACTTATCTTCATGTTCATACTATCTGTAATTATCATATTGTCATTATTATATTTTTATGCTATATCATGTTATACCATATATCTTATCATCATAACATGACTATATTGTAATAACATGATGTACATTATATGTTATCATCATTATGAAATTGTTATTTACTATCTTATCTTATCATGATTGTCTTTAAATAATTTATAATCACCACGTATAATTATAAAATTTATATCATCACTTTTTGTATTATACTGTATATTTTAATGTTATTATTATATTACTTATATATACTATCATATATATATATTATGATATATAACTAACATATATTAATACATATATATATTATTATCTTTTATATTTATTTGTTTATTATTATTACTTATGTTATCATCTATTATTATATATTATTATACTATTATATATTATATTATTTTATTATTATTATTATTATTATTATTAGTAGTAGTAGTAGTAGTAGTAGTAGTAGTAGTAGTAGTGGTAGTAGTATCAAAAATATATTATTATCATCATTATTATTATTGTTACTACAATCATAATCATAATTTTAATCTTTATATCATTATTAATAATATTACTATCCTTATTCGTATTATTAGTTATTATTAGTAGATGTAGGAATAGTAGTAGTAGTAGTAGTAGTAGTAGTAGTAGTAGTAGTAGTGATAGCAGTAGTAGTAATAGTAGGGTAGTAAAGTAGTATTGGCAGTGGTAAAAAATATAGTAGTAGTAGTAGTAGAAGTAGTAGAAACTATCAAATTGCTGGAGGAAAAACATCCTCAACCCAGCAATTTGGAGGGACTAAGACAGCAGGGACCTCCTCAAATCTCAAACAGTGTCATCTATGAGATGATTACAGGAGAGCTGGTGTGGAAAAAGCTCTCCAGACAAAAGGCAGCGGGGGTCCCTCAGGCATGGATGCAAGAGGGTGGCGTCGCCTGCTGAGCAGCACTCAATGGGGCAGTGCCGCTGGTGACTTGTGCAGCGTCCTAGCAACACTAGCGAGAAAACTTGCCGCCACCAAATGCCGACATGTTGGCGCCCTGACCGCTTGCCGCCTTATCCCCCTTGACAAGAAGCCAGGGTGCAGGCCTATCGGCGTTGGGGAAGTCCTCCGCCGGATTATAGGGAAATGCATCATGTCGGTGGTGAAGGAGGATGTAAGAAGAGCGGCAGGGAACCTACAGGTGTGTGCTGGACAGCAGGCAGGTGGGGAAGCGGCCATCCACGCCATGAGGACGATCTTTGGTCAGGAAGATGTTGAAGCGGTATTATTAGTGGACGCAAAAAATGCCTTCAACACAATAAACAGAACGACAATGCTCCACAACATTCGAATGAAGTGTCCCCCACTCGCGACATATGTGGAAAACACATACAGAGAACCCTCAGACATGTTCATAAGAGATAATAGAAAAAATAGCATTGTTAAAATTTTGAAATCAAGGGAGGGAACAACGCAAGGTGACCCAGTGGCCATGGCAATGTACGCCCTTGGCCTATCAGTGCTTCAAGAGGAGATTTCATATGAAAAAACACAGGTGAAGCAAGTGCATATGCGGACGACCTAACAGGGGCCGGGAAAATCTCAGAACTAAGGAAGTGGTGGGATCTTGTGAAGAAGAACGGCCCTACTATAGGTTACACACCCAACGCCACCAAGTCCATCCTCATCGTAAAACCCGAACATTATGAAATTGGAATGCGACTTTTCAGGGACAGCGGAGTCACTGTGACAAAGGACGGGCAGCGGCATTTGGGAGCTGTGGTTGGAACACCGGAGTTCAAGCAGAAATATGTGGAGGAGAAAGTATCAGAGTGGGTGAAAGAGGTAGGCGTCTTGTCCGACATAGCCAAGACAGAACCACACGCAGCTTACTCAGCATTCACACATGGCCTACAACATCGATGGAGCTTCGTCAAGCGCACCATCCCAGTCATCAGCCATCTCCTCAGACCGTTGGAAGAATCCATCAGGAAAACCTTCCTACCAGCACTGTTAAAAACTAATTTCATCATAGGAAATGACGTGAGGGAGCTGCTGTCACTTCCACCAAGACTGGGTGGGATGGGGATCACGTCCCCTGAAAAAATGGCTGAGGAAGAAAACCGAGACTCCATCCACCTCACCAGGTTCCTCACCGAAAAAATCATAGCTCAAGACGCAAAGGGAGAAACAGACCAGAATGCGGTCTTGGAGCTAAAGAAAACCATGTCTAGAAACAGACAGAATGCACGAGTGGAAAGATTGCAACACCTAAAAGACGTCATGCCAATCGAAACCGTGAAGAAAATTCACATTGCACAGGAAACGGGAGCGTCCAACTGGCTAACATGCTTGCCTATCAGAGCTAAAGGCTTCAGCCTCAACAAACAAGAATTCGTAGATGCCGTTGCTCTGAGGTATGGCTGGCCAGTGGAGGGGCTACCCAAAACCTGTGTATGTGGAGACCCAAACAGCGTCGACCATACAATGACATGTAAAAAGGGGGGATTCGTGTGCATCAGACACGATGAGGTGAGAGATTTGACGGCCAGCATGCTCAGGGAGGTATGCCGCGACGTCACCACCGAACCAACTCTCCTCCCCCTGAATGGCGAACACGTGCAGTACAGGACGGCCAACACCACAAACGAGGCCCGAGTGGACGTAAGTGCTCGTGGTTTCTGGACCAGAGGACAGAGAGCGTTCATGGACATCAGAATCTTCGATCCAATGGCCGCCTGCTACCAGAGGATCCCACTGGAAGCTGCTCACCAAAAGAATGAACGGGAAAAAATCAGGAGTTATGGAGATAGGATCCGAAATGCCGACCACGGCACCCTCACACCCCTGGTTTTCACTACGTCGGGCGGGATGGGCCCCAAGGCCAAGTGCTTCTATTCAAGACTAGCAGATGTAATGACAGAAAAGAAGCACCAGCCAAGGAGCCACGTTGTCGCCTGGATGAGGTGCCGTCTCTCCTTCTCCCTGCTCAGGTCTGCCCTCCTATGTCTCAGGGGTACTAGATACTCCGCCCCCACAACCATCGATTTAGATGGCCTGAACTACCAGGCCACTGTAGTGGAGATCGGCATATTAGTGTAGATGACGGAGAGAGGGGAGTAAGTAGTGGATAAGTAGTAGTAGCCTATGGTTGGATGCCACAGTCAGTAGCGATCAGAGTTGGGGCTACTGGCAACCAGTTAATGGAATCCGCAAATAAACAAGCGGTGGAGGTATCTTTAAATAAAGTAGAAGTAGTAGTAGTAGTAATTTTAGTGGTCTTAGTAGTACCAACGGGATAATGTTTGGCGATATTATGACATGGGATTCTGAAAGTGTTAGTTATTCGGTTACTTGTCCACGAGAACAGAGAGAGAGAGAGAGAGAGAGAGAGAGAGGAGAAGAGAGAGAGAGAGAGGAGAGAGAGAGAGAGAGAGAGAGAGAGAGAGAGAGAGAGAGAGAGAGAGAGAGAGAGAGAGAGAGAGAGGAGAGAGAGAAGAGAGAGAGAGAGAGAGAGAGGAGAGAGAGAGAGAGAGAGAGAGAGAGAAGGAGAGAGAGAGAGAGAGAGAGAGAGAGAGAGAGAGAGAGAGAGAGAGAGAGAGAGAGAGAGAGGAGAGAGAGAGAGGAGAGAGAGAGAGAGAGAGAGAGAGAGAGAGAGAGAGAGAGAGGAGAGAGAGAGAGAGAGAGAGGGGAGAGAGAGAGAGAGAGGAGAGAGAGAGAGAGAGAGAGAGAGAGAGAGAGAGAGAGAGAGGGGAGAGAGAGAGAGAGAGAGAGAGAGAGAGAGAGAGAGAGAGAGAGAGAGAAGAGAGAGAGAGGAGAGAGAGAGGGGAGAGAGAGAGAGAGAGAGAGAGAAGAGAGAGAGAGAGAGAGAGAAGAGAGAGAGAGAGAGAGAGAGAGAGAAGAGAGAGAGAGAGAGAGAGATGAGAGGAGCAGAGGAGAGAGAGAGGAGAGAGGCAGAGAGAAGGAGAGAGAGAAGAGTGGAGAGAGAGGAGACGAGAGACGAGGAGAGAGGAGAGAGAGGGAGGAGAGAAGCATGCTAGTTTCGAAGATCAGAAAAAATATATCAGTAGCAATCATTTCTCACTCAGCAACATAGGGTATACGAAGAGAAGACAACAACACAACACTGATGTCTGTGTCGTGAGTAGAGGAAGGATGTTCAGGAGGCTCGTGTCTTGCCATCTGGAGGGCCGAGTGAAGCGGGGGAGGACGGAAAAATATGCGCTGAGTCTGTTGGGACTTGGTATTATTCTTGACCTTGAAGACCTCTGGCCACACTTTGTGTTGCTGAAAAAGATGAGTTTGAGGGACCGTCAAAATAATGTGTTATGTGTATAGAACATTTTCTATTAGATAACACTTCTTTCCCTGTACAATATTGAAGAACACGTGTTACACCCTGTATTTATCAATAATATGCTAGCTTTAATGCCAATTTCTCATAATTGCAACCATGTATATTACTCGGAAAACATAACTTTTTCTCTAGACTTTGAGGCTGTATATTTCCTTGTTATTCCATTACATTTTAAAGTTTTAAAAATGCAGTTTAGACGAGGAAAACGTTCCAAAATAATTTTTAATCAAGTCTATTTCTATTTGTTTACCTTTTTCCTTTCTCACAACTTCAGTTCGCAGTGTTTCAGATATTTTTATTTAGTAGATTATAATGCAATTTTGTCTGTGTGAAAAGCATCTGTTCAAAAAAATGTTTAGACATGAAGGGCTGAACATCTTCAATCACATTTTCGTTCTTTATTTCTTAACCCTTAGACCGAACGTAATTTCTTGTAATTGGGTACCATTAGACATTTTTAGTGATTCTATTTCTAGTTAACTGTTTGTACCTGCCATAACATGTATTGTTAGTTCTAATTTTATGGTCAACAGTACAACTACAATTTTTATAGCAAGTGAAAGATCTGGGCGTGAAGGGGCTAATTATCAACTCTATTTCTCTTCCTTTCTTAGCATTATCAATTTCTACAACTCCTGTCTTGCATATCTACCCACTGTAGGCCTCACTTCAATCTGTCTCATTTCCAACACGTGACATTTGTAGCAATAAATTCCATGTTACTCATTTTTTACTACATTTGTACGATTCATGGAGATCCCTGGATCATGTGCGTTTTCTTATGCCCTTTGTATTATCCTTACATATAACTGTAAAATTCTATATTCTATCAGGCATATAATACATATACATGACCAAGACTCTACATAAAGATTGAGGCGGGGTTCACACTACACGTTTTTGCTGGACGTAATCTACGTGCGTCTTGTCATCGTGACGTCATCGTGACGTCCCCATGACGTCACTTCCTGCTTGTGTGACCTTGACAGACGTGCGTCTCCAGGCTCCAAGATTCGGAGCTACCAAATCTTTTCGCGGCTTTTTTCCAGAATGCGTGAGCGGTGGTGCCACAATTTATAGAACATTATACGTAACTAAGTTTTGCAATATCAAAATAATGCTGTTTCCAAGGTCTGATTTAAAATATATTTATTATCAGTGATTCTGGAAGACAATATTAGTAATGGAAAACATACATGATGTGATAATATTGTATCCGTGACAACAGCGGCACCGCTGCTTGAATGTAAGCTCCACCAACACCACTACCTCTGGTGTATTTCCTGCGTTATTTCTCGTGTTCTCTAGTTCTAACCCTCTCACGTGCCCCTCTAGTAGCTACTATATACCATCCTTCCTACAGCATCACGCTACGCCACCAACACCCTCTACAGGCCGTGAAATAGGTAGTAATTATTAGTGACTTGAACAATAGCGCCACGACTGCGATATGGCAACACCTGTGGGATAGCCCCGCTATACAGAATCCACTTGTAACCGTTGCAATAGCGCTGTTGTCAGGGATTGTAGCGCTATATAGGTAGGGCAGGGAGTGAAGGGGGATATAGTGAAGGGAGTAATAGGTGTGTCATGGGGTACAAAAGGGAGGAAGTAAGGAAAGCAAGGCGGTTTTATACTGCAATGTTTTCTGATAGAGCAAGCGGGAGGGAGACGAGGTAACGTCATCGTGACGTCACGGTGACGTCACGATAACAAGACGCACGTAGATTACGTCCAGCAAAAACGTGAAGTATGAACCGAGCCTAACTCACCCAATACTGTGTCACATGAACAATTAAAGCTCAACTCTGACACTCTTTCTCGTCTGTCCTCCATTCTTCCTTCAGTTTTATTTTTTAACATGCTCTAATGCAATCTTCCCAGGTTTTTCATTGTATATTGCAGACTCGTAATAGGTATGCTTTTTTCAGAGCGAAATAATAGTTTATCTCACTCACGTCTCGTTCGTCTCGTAAATATCATTTTTTTCTAATGTAAGAACAGAAAGAAGGTTTAGAACATAATAAGAACATAAGAAAATAAGGAAGCTACAAGAGACCGTGAGACCTACTTGTGGTAGTTCCTGTTACTTAACACTACCTACATCCACCTTTCATCCCCATCCATGAATTTATCTATCCTCCTTTTAAAACTCTAGTTTTAAAAGGTAGAGCTTGTTAGTAGAGAGTAAAGATCTCATTGATAAATACGGTAAATTTCTAGGGTTTGCCCATACTGTCCAACATTCCCCCAGTCCCCAAGCTAGTTTTGGTGGAGGGGTGGGGGCAGTGTTGCCAACTCAAACACTCATTTTGGGTCATAATATCCCTACATAAACCATGAAAAGTCCCTACGTGTCCCTACGTATGGGCTCCTTTCGGAATCGCTACATTTGGAGAGGGCAAATTTGGAGAGGAGGAGACGTGGCAGGGCTGTAGGTAAGTATTGACAGTTCACTGGACTAGCTAATCCCATACAGAAGGGTGACCTGCCCTGTCTCGCTCACCGAGACACACGCAGCCACACACTTTCCCTTGCCTTAAAGTAGTCGTCCAGACCCAATTTTTTTTTGCCGAATTATATTGAATGTACATTCAAAACACCTAATCCACCAAAAATAATTGATTTCCAGGCCATATTTCCGTAAAAACACGACTTTTGTAAAAAGCGCGCGAAAAAAAAAAATTTTCCCCTCCAACAGGGTACGACTGTTATTGATGACGTCAGAACAGGGACGCCCGCAGACACTCTGTCTGACACCTGTCGGCAAATGTTATGATGAGCGATTGTACTTCGGTGTCAGACAGTGAATCTGTCGCTGTGACAGATCTAGAGTACGATGCTCAATTGACACCGAAAGAAATGACGCTGGTCGCGTATACTATGAGGAAAACGAACCTCAGATTGTCATGGGATCCTATATGTTTGAGCCCGAGTACGAGGTGGATGAACAGGTGTTAGCAGAGCCTGGGGTTCAGCAGGAGGACCTGGCACTTCTCCAAAACATGGATTGGTAAATAAGGTTAAACCATGTGTGTGTGGGAACCACAATGAAGGTACTTTCGAGAAAATCCTATGGTTAGTTTTGGAGTTTACAGTCAAACGTAATTCCTCGGAAACCACATACTAGCTTTAACTACAGCAAAGATTTGGGAAAAAATATGCGGGCGGGAAAGGCAGAAAGTGTGACAGCCACACCACCACAGGGCACGCCCACGCCCACTCCACAACTGTTTACTTGGTTTTTACTTGGTCTTGTTAAGAGGCAAAGCCTCACAGTCGTGGTGGTCCACGCTACCCTCACTACACACCGTTTCTCAACAAAACTGTTCGCCCCAACACACTATAGCGTGAATCACCACACGCACTCCGCCACTCCACCCCTACACACCCCAAACTCCTTTCCGTGTGCAAACTTTTCTCGAAAGGCACAGCTGTCTTGCTGCACCCATAAAGGATGCATGCATGTGGCATATAGCAAAAAAAATCTATCAGAAACACCCAAATATCTTCAAGTAGTACTACTATATTTATCTCTGTGTTTACGTACCTCTCTGATCAAGCGCGGGAAGATGAGCCTCCCTGATGCTACGTCACCGAGGGCCCGAGCATGAGCGTCTGCAAACCCTTTAGTGTTTTTGAAAACTCGGGGAATTTTCAGATTTGATTGCGGATTATTTAAAAACGGCTGACTGGATACAAAAAGTGACGACGTATTGTTGATATACTCGTTAATGGCTATGATTTGATTGCATTAAATCAGGAATGATGAAATGGTCTGGACGATTACTTTAACTTTGTCTGAGATCATCATGTTCTTATCATCATTCTTCTCTATTTTCTTATTCGTATTATTGTTCTTATTACTATTATTATCAATCTATTTATATCTATTATTATTATTATTTTTATTATTATTATTATTATATTATTATTATTATTACTATTATCATTATGAGAGATTTTAAAAGGGATTAAACTGAGGGGTTTTGTCCTATTTCGCACTTTAGCTTTGAGGGTTTTGTCCAAGGGGTTTTTGTCCTAGGGGGTTTTGGTCCAAGAGGGGTTTTCTCCTAGGGGGTTTTGTCTGGACCCCGTGGCTGACGTGCTCCCATTCACCACCACCCCTTTGACTCCGGCTGTGCAGAGAAGCCTCTCTCTCTCTTTTTTTCTCTCTGTCTCCCTCTCTCTCTCTCTCTCTCTCTCTCTCTCTCTCTCTCTCTCTCTCTCTCTCTCTCTCTCTCCATATCTCCTCCCCTTTCTCTCTCTCTCTCCCCTCTCTCTCCCTCATTCATTCACCCCTCCCTCCTTCCCGTCCTCTCTTCTTTATTCCTTCACCCTTCCTCTCTCCTTTTTTCCTTTACCCTTCCTCTCTCTCCCCCATTCCGTCACCACTCCTTTTCCCTTTCCTCTCCTCTCTTTCCTCTCTCTCTCTCTCCTCTCTCCTCTTCTCTCCTCTCTCTCTCTCTTCTCTCTCTCCTCTCTCTCTTCTTCTCCTCCTTCTCTCTCTCAAACTGGCAAAAATAAGCGACAATCGGAGAGAGAGAGGAGAGTGTATAATGTGTGGTGATAAGGACAGCGACAGAGTAATAATGTAGAGAAGGAAGAAAGAGAGAGGAGAGAGGTGTGGGAAACGAGGGCGGGAGAAGGGGAGGCAGTGGGGAGGAAATAGACAGAAGGATGGAAGGATGAGGAGGAAGGAAGGGTGCGAGGAGGCCGATTTATAAAAAGGGGGGAGGGAGGAACTTATGTCGTAATGTAGAGGAGGAAAGTCCTTTAAATCACGTTTTATTGTTTTTGTTTTTTTATTAATTATTTCTTTCTTTGTGTGGGTCCCTGGGTTTTATTTTTATTTATGTATGTTATTTCTTATTTCATTGTCATATATTGAAAGACTTTATTCAATTAATAACTACCACGTGTAGGTCTCACGGCCTCTTGTAGCTTCCTTATGTTCTTATGTTCTTATGTAATATTTTCAAGCAACACATTGGCATTGTGAATGTTGTCCTTTCTTTCCTTTCCTCATTGCTTTACCTTTACATCCTGCCTGTTTTTCTCCTCTATTTCACTGGTCTTTCAATAATTATTTTTCTTTCTCGTAATTCAAATCCCTTTTCCCTTGTTCATTTTCTATCTGTTTCGTGTTTCTGTTCTCTCTCTACCTCTCCCTCGCTACCTATTCTCCTCTCCCAATTTCTATCTTTCCACCATCACGTTTTCTATGATATGAAAATTGTTTAATTTTCTTGGCCTTTATCCTCTCTCTCTATGGATAATGTGTGTGAAATGAGTACATTACCGTGTTAGGATCGTCATACTTTCTTATTTTCGAAAAGTTCTCTTAACCCCTGCACGCCCAGATCTTTCCTTTGCTATATAAAATCGTCTGTTGTTAGCCATAAAATTACGAAAAGTAACTGAATATACCAAATTAACCAGTGGGAAAAGGATACTAAGCAGGTCATATCTATTGAAATATTGCGTATATTCATTGAAATTGTCTAATGGTATCCAAAATTACAATAGAAATAACGTTGTGGGTCTCACGGGGTTAATACTGAAAAATGGCCTTTCATTTCTCCCCCACTCACCCTGCTTCCAGCTGACACAGAAGCATCAACTCCTTCCTCAAGACACAAGAATTGCGACACAGAAAGGTAAGCTGGCACGAGTACTTCCCTGGTGCCGAGGGAGTGCCAGGTGCCAAGGGAGTGGGGGTCACCAGGACGGATGGATGCGGCTCCTCATGCCACTCCACCACAGCCTCCGTCTCACTAGCTTCACCTCCAGCATGTGCTCTGAGGATGATAAAATTGGCAGTTAGTAGTTGAAGTGTACTTGAGGATTGATAAAATTGGCAGTTGGTGTTGGCAAGTGGGCTCTGAGGATGAATAGATAGATATTATAGTTTTAAGGCGCCGCAACTGCGGGGTTATTGACGCCTGCTTACATAAAATACACGAAAAGTAAAATTAAAAAACAAAATTTAAGATAGAATAAAAATATTTAAAATAACAAAATACAGAAAAGAACAATAGTACATTAAAAACAATAATAAGTGAATATTAAAAACCTCATAACTTGTTGAGAAGGCCAGCCCTCTCAATAAAGGTATGGACTTCGTGTCCCGGAGAGAAACACCTCTCTCCCAATGCCAGGGAGAGACGGTAGGCACCGCCCGACCCGCGACACCGGGACAAAAATTGCTCACGTAGGTCCCAAGACAGGACACTCGACCAGCAAGTGCCGCACAGTTAAGGGGACCAAACAATCATCACAGTAAGGAGGGTGGCCGCCCTCCATGAGGAACCCATGTGTATATGTAGTTATATATATATAGATATAGTATGTGTATAGATATAGTGTGTGACCAATACGTAATCGTGCCAAGGCAGTCTCCCATCTCCGGGAGAGACCGCAGTAGCTCCAGTCCTCGATACTTTGGCGGATGGTGCGTAGTTTATTTTGCCCTATAGTAATCCAACGTTCCTGCCAACTGGTGTGAACTGATCTATGGATTGCCGAGCGTAGGTCCGTAGCCGGCACTGCAAAATGTGATAGAGCTGGTCTTCTAGCTGCAGCTTTTGCCAAGGCATCAGCTTCCTCATTACCGGCAACACCTACATGTGCCGGTACCCAACAAAAACTGACAGTCCGGCCTCGCCTCTTGAGCAGATAAAGCCATTCCAGGATGGCATTGACCAGCGGATGGGAGAAGTTAAAATACATAGTGACTGAAGAGCACTACGAGAATCACTAGAAAATTGTAAAAGAGACATCCGGAAGAGTAAGAATAGCCATAAGAGCATATAAAATAGCACTTATTTCAGCCGTTAAAACAGATGAAACACTTGGAAGGTGACGCCTTCGTTAAATGATAGGAATACGACACCGTATCCAACTCCTTCGTCTGATTTGGAACCATCAGTAAAGACAGGGACAGAACCCTGATGTGGCAATAGTGGTCTAAAAACTGGACACGCTCAGCCTGAGGAGGTAAAGACCTTTTGAGAGCGGAAGGCTTTTGCAGAAGGACACTCTGGGAGAAGCCATGGATCGACTCTCGTAGGTCTATGCGGGCAGATCCGTTAAAGCAGGCTGAGGATGAATAAAATTGGCATTTGGTGTTGAAGTGTCCTCTGAGGATTGATAAAATTGGCAGTTGGTGTTGGCAAGTGTGCTTTGAGGATTGATAAAATTGGCAGTTGGTGTTGGCAAGTGTGCTTTGAGATTGATAAAATTGGCAGTTGGTGTTGGCAACGTTGCTTTGAGGATGGATAAAATTGGCAGTTGGTGTTGGGCAAGTGTGCTTTGAGGATGGATAAAATTGGCATTTGGTGTTGAAGTGTCCTCTGAGGATTGATAAAATTGGCAGTTGGTGTTGGCAAGTGTGCTTTGAGGATGGATAAAATTGGCAGTTGGTGTTGGCAAGGCAGGAATGTAGTGAATGGATGTTAACATAAGAGTGATAGGTAGGGCCTCGCTTATAGGCCTCATATATGTAGATGACCTGGAAAACAGTATTAAGCCCTTCACGCCCAGATCTTTCCTTTGCCATATGAAATTGTCTGTTGTTAGCCATACAATTACGAAAATAGACTAGGTGACTGAGCTCGATCTGCATCTGGTGCCGTCTGGGAACTTCCGGCCGCCAGAATATCGGGTCTCGGGGTGTCAGGCTAGACTTATTTTCCATTATTCATTAGTATTACCTCCATGTATGTAAAGAGAAGGTAATATTAACCCATACACCCGCCTTGAAGCATTCCTCTACATTATTTAGTAGAATGTTGTAGGACACCTGTAATCGAATGCTTATATTTTGCCAATAATCCTCATTATAACGCCATGAACAATGTAAAACTCGTATATTTTCATTTTGTATAAGCCTATGTTGACCATGGTAAGGTAAAGATGGGAGCATACGCTAAGCTGCGCGTGGCATGCGGTGCTCATCTCCGTGGCATTAGCCCTTAGAGCTGTGGTGGGTGAGAACCCATTACCCCGGGACACAGGGCTAGTGTGACTCCCGGGTTACCACAGTTACCTTCCCCAGGTTACCCAGGTACCCATTTATCAACCCCGAAAGGAAGGAAGAACAGCTGGGTAGGTGGTCACCGACTTGCCCTGGCCCGGGATCGAACCAGGGCCCGCAGATTCGTAGCTAGGCACACTAGCCACTGCACCACAGAGGCGACTCCGTCAGTGTCCGTCCGTTGCCCATGTTGACCATGACAACACTTAATTGTAGCTGGTTTGGTAGGGAATAATGGAAAATAAGTCTAGCCTGACACCCCGAGGACCCGATATTCTGGCGGCCGGGAAGTTCCCAGACGGCCACCAGATGGCAGATCGAGCTCAGTCACCTAGCCTATTAACTTAACCCCTTCACGCCTAGATCTTTCCTTTGCCATATTAATATGAAAGTGTCTGCTGTTAGCCATACAATTACGAAAATTAACTTAATATACCAAATTAGTTAGTTGACAAGGATACTAAACATGTTATATCTATAAAAACATTGCTTATAATCATTAAAAATTGTCTAATGGTAGCCAAAATACAATGAAAATTACGTCTGGGCCTCAAGGGGTTAATTAAAAACATCTATTATGTCTTGGTGTATCTTTATGCACTACTTTCTTCTGTACCTTCCTTCCTATACCTCTACCATATTGCACTACCTTATGATTATGTTTACCCCTTGAGTCCCAGAACGTAATTTCCATTGTAATTTGGATACCATTAGACGATTTTTAATGACTTTAAGCAATATTTTATAGATATGACCTGTTTAGTGTCTTTGTCCACTAGCTAATTTGCAGTGGTGGGCGCCGTTAATCAAAAAGTTTACTTCGTTAACCGTTAATCAGTTAATTCTTTAAAATTGTAACGGAAGTTATCGATAAAATATTGATAAAGTGGCCGAAAGAAATAAAAAAAAAAAAATGAAAAACACGATATATACATAATTTAATTGTTCCTCTTCTTCTCGTTCTCCATTTTGTTTAATATTAAATATGCCAAGACTCTGCATCTGTACTGAAAATCTGAAAATAATAGAAACTTTTAAACGTTTACCGGTGTTTATGAATTTTTTGGGTTAGCGGACTTGAGTTAACGGAAGTTAAATGTAACGGAAGTAAATTAGTCCGATAATGATTTCCAAAGTTAACTTAAAAGTTAAATCGTTAACGAAAATGTTAACTTCGTTAATTAACGATTAACGGTTTGGTGCCCACCTTTGCTAATTTGGTATATTAAGTTAGTTTCCGTAATTTTATGGCTAACAACAAACGATTTTATATAGCAAAGGAAAGATCTGGGTGTGAAGGGGTTAACGAAATGAAAGGCCTTCCACTTCCACTGTATATCTAAGTTGTCACTAAATATGAAGGATTTAAGTGAGGTGCGAAAGTTAGGGTAGCTAGGAAGTGGAGAAAAAAAGTCTGGGTAAAGAAATTAAAGGTAGAATAATAGGCTACACAGGAACTTTGGTATAGGAAATGAGGTGTTAGATTAAAGGCGCTTGAAAAAACCTAATAAGGAATGGTTTGACCGTAGAAAAAGGAAAGACGGAAGGTGAGAGCTATGAATAAGGGAGGTAAATGACTGTAGATGATTGAACAAAAAGTTGAAATAGAGAAATTTGAAGGAAAAAGGAAGGAGTGACAGGAATAATGAGAGATAACAATATTAAAAAAGCTGACAAAGTGGACGAAGGTGTGGCAAAAGGGTGGACCAAGATGTGAAATAAGAGTGGAGAGGGGAAGGGGTGAAGAGAGAGAGAAAAGAGGAGGAGAGAGAGGAGGAGGAGAGAGGAGAGAGAGGAGAGAGAGAGGAGAGAGAGAGAGGAGAGAGAGAGAGAGAGGAGAGAGAGGAGACGAGAGAGAGAGAGAGAGAGAGGGGAGAGAGAGAGAGAGAGAGAGAGAGAGAGAGAGAGAGAGAGAGAGAGAGAGAGAGAGTGAAAGAAAGTTAGAGAGAGAGAAAAAAAAATGCATATGAAAGTGGCGTGAGATATATAGTCTTTCCATTTGGGAAATGGTGGAAGTGGGTATAGATAAAATGAAGAATTTTAAATCGCCAGGACCAGATGAAGTGTATCCCAGGGTATTAAAGGAATGCAAGGAGGTTGTTAGTGAGTCGTTAGTGCACATTTTTAGGAAATCGGTTGAGATAGGCGATGTGCCATTATTGTGGAGGAAAGGAAATGTTGTTCCCATATTTAAGAAGGGAGACAGAGGACTAAAGTCAAATTATCGACCCGTAAGTCTAACGTCAGTGGTGGGTAAATTATTGGAATCTATTATTGCAAAAAACATTAGAGAGCACTTAGATAAAAAATAGCTTGATCAATGATTTTACAACATGGATCACCAAGGGTAGGTCATGTCTCACCAATTTATTGAGTTTTTATAGGAAAGTTTATGAGACGGCAGATAATGATAAGGATTATGATATAATATATATGGACTTTAGTAAGGCATTTGACAAAGTACCACACGAGCGACTCTTAAATAAGGTTAAGGCTCATGGAATAGATGGGAAGGTTCTTCATTGGATCAGAGCTTGGCTAAGTAATAGGCAACAAAGGGTTACAATTAATGGTTCTAAATCTGAATGGGGACTAGTGACAAGTGGAGTTCCACAAGGGTCTGTTTTGGGTCCATTACTATTTTTGATTTACATCAACGACTTGGATAGTGGGATTAGCAGTGATATCAGCAAGTTTGCTGATGATACTAAGGTAGGTAGGATTATTGGATCACAGTCTGATGTAAACATATTGCAGGGAGACTTAGATAAACTTAACGAGTGGGCAGTCAGATGGCAGATGAAATTTAATATTGATAAGTGCAGCGTTATGAATGTTGGTAGAAAAAACCCTGGTAATAGATACACCATAAGCAATGTATCGCTGAAAAGATCAGAAGGTGAAAAATATCTTGGAGTGAGGGTGAGCCCAGACCTCCGACCTAGGAAACAATGTATTGAGGCCAGAAATAGAGCTAATAGAGTATTAGGATTCATTACCAGAAGTGTTAAAAGTAGAAGTGCGGAAGTGATTCTAAAGCTTTATCTGGCTCTAGTCAGGCCTCACCTAGACTATGCGGTTCAGTTTTGGTCTCCATATTACAGGATGGATATAGCCTTTTTAGAAACAGTGCAGAGAAGGATGACCAAAATGATACAAGGGATGCGTAACTTTAGTTATGAGAAGAGATTGAAGTTATTATTTTACACTCACTCGAGAGACGCAGAGTAAGGGGCGATCTGATAGAAGTTTTTAAGTGGATAAAGGGATTTAATAAAGGAGAGGTAGGAAAAGTTCTTACGGCTTTTAACCAGGGCAGAACAAGAAGTAACGGATTCAAGCTGGAAAAGCGTAGATTTAGAAAGGAAATAGGGAAAAACTGGTTCACAAATAGGATGGTGAATGAATGGAATGGTTTCAGTAGACAGGTAGTTAGTGCGGAGTCATTAGGGAGCTTTAAAGAGGGGCTGGATAGGTTCATGGATGGGGATGCAAGGTGGATGTAGGTAGTGTTAGGTGACAGGAACTATCACGTGTAGGCCTCGCGGCCTCTTGTAGCTTCCTTATTTTCTTATGTTCTTATGTTCATTTTATCAAGTCACTTGTGGAAATTATCCTCCAACCACCCTCTCAATTAGTAGAGTGGTAGTTTTGCACCCCCCCCCCCCCTTTGTGAGGGAGGCATTGTTCACTCACCATAGGGGGAGAGTAGGAATGTATATGTTGTGACGAAAATTCATATTTCCCGCGTATGTGTTGAGAGGTCAAGATGGCTGGGGCAGAGCGTAGCTCCGCCCCTTTGGAGGAAGCATGGGTGACGAGAGGGTTGCCATCCGCAGCTAGATAGGTCACTCATATAAAAGAGTTCGTGACCTCGCTTCGCTCTCCACTCCAATCATTCCACTCGTATAGTGTTGTGTGAGGAGCCGCTGTGACGGCGTGGGTACCACGTGGGAGGCTTGTGAGTCCTCCTTTCTAACCCTTGATATGAGGGTATTGTGAGTATCTTGTGAAGTGTTTTTAATCATTATTAGTTCACGGATGTCGGGTGGGCTGTATTTACGGAAAGTGAGAGTAGGAGGGAAGTATGTGTTGGCGTTCAGTAGAAGCGTTGTGTGTTATGTATAGAGACTCAGTGGAGTACTCTTTTTGTGATGGTATAGACGCTCAGTAGAAGTGCTCTTAAGGTGTTTTTGTGTGTTGAGGCTGGAAGTTAAAGAGAGACGGAAAGTGAGAGTGAGTGAGATTTTGGTAGCGTTGCGCGTGGTATCTGACTGCGAATCTTCTGTGACCGTGCATTCACGTGTTTATCTGTTGTACCAAGGAATTGGAGTTAAGCGTGTTAATTATATTAGGATTTCATATGTTGATCTTGTTTTAAATATCCTGAATTAACTTAATTAGACCCACGTGTCCCTGGGGAATGGCCTGGGGTGGCGACCTCGTGTCACCGACCGTGACAATGTATATAATTATAATGGTAATGGGTAGAAATTAACCCCTTCACGCCCAGATCTTTCCTTTGCTATAAAACAATTCGTCTGTTGTTAGCCATAAAATTACGAAAAGTAAATGAATATACCTAATTAGTTAGTCGGCAAGGATACTAAACAGGTCAAAACTATAAAATATTACTAATATTAACTAAAAATCGTCTAATGATACCCAAATAACAATGGAAATTACGTTCTGGGTCTCAAGGGGTTAAAGCGACTAAAGTGACTTGATATATTGGAAAGACTTATAATACTGGTGGATGGGAACAAACGGTTAGAGGGAGTTTCGTACACAAGTTGTTTCGTACCCAGGTTTTGTTAGTTGTTTCGTACACTGATATTGCGTTTTTTCGTATAAAAAGGGTGTCTTTTTCGAAAATTGTAACTTCAACCTAGCGGGTACAAAGGGGGGGACTATGGTTTCATTAGACTCCCAAAAAATTTATGATGTCGTTTTCTACTGGTGTACGAAACAATTGTGTACAAAAAAACTACGAACTGACTGCACCCCGAACAAGGGTGCCCCTGTGGTGAAACGTGGGGGGAGGGCCTTTAAAACCTCTTAAACCCCCAATGTTTCCTTTGCTAAAAAATGTATGTTTTCGAGCCAAAAAAATTCGAACCGTAACAAATAAACCAAATTAGTTAGGGACAAGGATACTAAACAGGTCAAATCTATAAAAAATTTTTGCTTATTTAAATTTAAAAAATCATCTAATGGGGGTCAAAATTTCTAACGGAAATTCGTTGGGGTTCAAGGGGTTAAGCACCGTACTGGGATGTGCCTCCGTGCAGTGTTTTCTTGCGGGGGTGGAGGGGCCCTGGGACGCCCGGAGTCCTTGGCGTATACGAGCAGGAAGCGAGGGCGGGGGTTGGGGGTTTTTAGCGTGCCGAAAGGGATGGGGCGGCCTTTCACCGTGATGAGGGTTTCGGGCAGCGGGGTCGTCGTGGCTTGGTGGTCCCCTGAGGGGGGTTGGAGAAAAAACAGTGGCGGCGATGGTGGTGGTGGGGTTTGGGGTGGTTATATATAGGTGTGTGAATTGGGAGAATGGTTAAAAAATAGGGTGGTGAATAAAATTGGAATGGATCAGTTCAGGTGGTAAATCGGATCATTGGGGTCTTTAAAGGGATCTGGAAATTCTGGATGGGAAGACAGGTGGATATAGATAGAGTTAAGAAACCCGGAAAACAATATAATGAAGGGTTTTCTTGAAGTGTTGTAAAAAAAGCTGCAGGGTTTTAAAAGCACCAGGGTAGCGTGTGGCGGAGAAGGCCAGGCCCCCGTGGTGTACTGTAGTTCAATCACGCCCAAACCCAGGGCGCGCCTGGTGATTGATAAAGTTACCTCCGTATAGTCCGGCAGAAAAAAACGCCAATATTTTCTTGACCTCTTTTTGGTTTTAAAAGTTTTGTTTAATTTTGATTATGATGGTAAGGGCATTATATTCAGAAATCCCGGATGACAATTTGCAACTTGAGCAATTTTGTGCTAAAAGGCGAAATCCAAGGGTTCGCCACGAATCTGGGAAAAATCTTTTTTCCCTCATATTTTCGTAACTTTTGAGATAAAACCGAATGAGAGGCCCATTTTATATGTTTTCAGGCACAAGATTAAAATTGCCATTATTATATCAAAAAAAAACACACAAAAAAACAAGTTTGGCCGCCATAAAAATGTGTTTTTCATTGCAAAAAATTGACTTTCTCAACGGGGCCATTGCTACAGGGGCATGAAAAACGCGGGTTTAAAGTATTGTAGTATAATTGTGTACATATTCGCGATTGCTGCTGGGGTGTGAGGGGTTTTTGGTGTGCTCGTGTGCGGGGATCCCCCAGCGGGTTTTCCCCAGACGTGTTTGTGCGCTGCGGGGGCGGCCCGGGAATTTCGCGGCTGGCAAATTTTTTTTCTCCAAAAAACAGGTTCGCAAACTTTTGGTTCGGGTTTAGGTTAGATTAGGTTGGGGGGGGGGGTTTTTTTTACTTCGCAAGGTAATTTTGTGTGGGAACCCCAAAATGAGGTTTTTCAAAAAAATCCGTGGTTAGTTTCGGAGCTACAAGCCAGGGGCCGAAAGGGGCCAAAAAACTCTTTGGGGGAAAAAAAATTCCCCCCCCGCGGCCGGCCCGGGGGGGGTTTGGAAGGGGGCAGTGCCTAGGAAGCTTGGGAAGGGACGGAGGTTGTTGTGAGGTGTGTCAGTCAATACAGCACCGATTGTCTCAAGTTATAATTTTTAAATGATGTTTAGTACATATAAATTCAAAACTGACAGGCGAAAAATTTTGTCACAATTTGGGGAGCAACTTTTGCGGGGAGCATAAAATTCAAGATGACCGCCACCGTTCTGGGGATTAATAATCCCTCGTATCTTGTTACTAAGAGCTAGAAACGTAATAAAAGGGTCTTTTTATATGTTTTCAGGCATTAAGGAACCCAAGCCCCCCCCTATGATTTTTAGAATAAAAACCAAAAAAATCAAGATAGCCGCCCCACAAATACATGTTAGTTAAGTTTATAATGAAATTTTTGTTTGTTTTGGGGATTTGCAATGGTACTTGTGCGGTGCGGTGGTTTACTTCTAAGCCCAGGGCCAAAGGGGGTGCTTCTTCAAAGGGGAGGTTTGCGGGTGATGAAAAGCCAAAAAAAATTATCGAGTCTGGACTGAGAAAAAATTGAAACCATCATCAGTGCAGCAAAATATATCTCGACGGTAAACATCAATACTTGAGGACTCTGTCAAGGGGATCGGGTTTTACTGTAAAAATGCCAAAAAAGAGCTGTTTTGTACATATACATCCAACATCAGATACAGGGGGACATCTCAAAAAAAAACAAAAAAAAAAATAAAAGGCCTTTTCTGTGTTTTCCCCCCAAAAAACACATTTTCTTTTGCTTCAAGCTTTACTTTCAGGGGAAAAATGTTTATTCTGTGGGGAGGAAAGTACGTTTAAAGAACAAAAAAATCCTGCTGGGGGGAAAAACCGCTACCTGCGTCGTGAAAAATTTCACGAAAAAGGGGGAAAAAAATCGCTGAAGCAGTATCAGCTAGAAAACATGTGTTCAGGGATGGAGTGGGCCACCCCCTGTGAGATGCGCATACAGGGGGGGCCATCATGCTTACACGCACAACGCACGATACCATGTCTCATGATGCAAGTTTTTTCAGGAAAGAGCACTTTTTCATGTGCTGCAGGTCGACATCAAAAATCGGTAGAGGGGGGATGATGCTGAACGGCTGGCACCAATCCCCCGATCAATGTTCACAGATGCAGGAGAGATGAAGCCAACAGCAAAATTTTGTGTTGAAGACTCAATGAGAGTTGGTCTCATCCAGAAATGACCAAAAACAGACTCACAATCATGATGGGTTTTGCTCTCCTTGGGTGATACACTGGCCTGTGGGTGGTTTCAGTAAAAAAAAATGTGTCAAACTTCAGACAACTATTGGGGGAAGTTCAAAATGGGATGGTACTGGTGTTTTTATCGGTACTATGAGTACAGCACAAAAGGTGTCACAAGAAGTGCGAAAGGAACACTGAAGCCAGTAGAGTTCACCAGCTCAAAGGTTTCAACGGAGCGCCCTCCACAGAAAGTAATCCTGATGTCACTGAAAACAAGAAGCAGCTCATTGACATAAACTCACTGAACTAAAGGGGGACGTTTTTGTTCCATCAAAACCACATACAAATCACAAGTGATTACCCTCCAAGGGGGGCAAAACTCCGATTGAGATCAGAATGGAGGACTTTCATCAACAGAGGGGGGTATGAACATACACATGAAAAGGCGCCCCATAAACGTTCAACAAATGCCATGGCTGCAAAGGAGAAAAACCCACAAGCATCACCGTTTTATAAAATTACACAGACGTGTTTGTACTGCTTCTACATTACTATCGGAAGATGGTCTTAAGTTCATAGTGAGTTGGAATCTCCAATCAAAGATGAGCAAAGTCATATCGGGGGAAGACCGTTGGAAAAACAAATAGATATCAACCAAGAAAAAACCCAGCGCTCATGCCTTTATGGTTTCGACCAGTTGCTTGCTTTTGGGCCTTGGCAAAAACCTGTTCTGAAAGTTGTAAGAAGTGGACTTTTCTTCACTTTTTGGGAAAAATTTTATGCTTTTGCTGCCCTCGGGGAACAAGGCACGAAATTCATGACTGCTTGCTATGGACAGAAAACAGTGACAGATGTCAAAGCACGACTCAGTTCTTGGGCAGCAAAAACAGGGGAAAGGGTTACATCAACACCAAAATTATGCTTCCCCTACCCCGACCAGCGAGGGGCCCTTGAGGAAAAAAGTGAAGCGTGCGCATCATAAAACATCCATATGGCGGGGGCCGTGAAAAAACGCGGATCCACCAGAACTGGGCGTTGAAAAATATGGGATGGAAAAAGAGAAAAAAAACCAAACAGTCAGTTTTTACTACGACAGTCCCGGATCAGTCAGGGCCCTTTCACCAAAAGCCTTTTTGCGACTGATCAAGTGGGATGGAGATGGGGCACCCTTGTCGTTTTACCCGATGTGGTTGCCGGAGTGCCAATCGTGTTTCACAATTTCTGTGTCGTCACGAGAATTTGCTGCAACACAAATGCTTTGTGACTTGTACGTGACTACAGTCGAAAATCAGAATCCCTTCCTAGTTTAACAATTACATAAATTTTTTCAGTGATTAAAACCAACAAAATTGTGTCCATGTGATTTAACCAGAAAATTAAAAAGGGGGGGGTTGCAATAAAAAGCAAAAAATTATAACAAATAAACGTTTATTTTTATAAAAAAACCACACCCCGGGTATCATCCACAACCGTGCTAGTGTGCATTAATATTTAAACGATTTAGTAATGGCGTTGAGAAAGTCCCCTTTTCTTAATGAAAAACCATTTATGGCGGGCCCCCTTGTTTTTGTGTGTTTTATTGATATAATAAAGGCGCATTTTAAACTTGATGCCTGAAAAAATGTAAAAGACCTTTCATTGTGTTTCTTTTTTTCAAAGTTTCGAAGATATGAGGAAAATAGATTTTCCCGATTTGTGGCGCCACTTGGCTTTCGCCTCCTAGCCAAATTGCTTAAGTATGACAAAGTCTTCCGGCATTCTGAATATATATTGCCCTTAACCATCTATATCAACATTAAACCAAAAACTTTTACTCCAAAAAAAAGGTCCCTGGTACTTCTGCCGGATTTTAGTTGACGATGAGGGTATAGAAGAATACTGGGTCGCCGTTTTTAGTAGGTATTGGAGAGGTTTACAAAATGTGTGATGACCACGTGGCTTATGTGAGGAAGCCAAGACAATAGGGGCCGGGGGTTCGCGTGGGGGGAAGTGTTGTTTTACGGGGAAAACAGTCCTTTACTAACAAAAGGCAAAAAAAACGGGTTGAGGGGGGAAAATTTTAAATTGACTTGATCAAAAAAGGCTGTCTAGGCGTTTTATGACAACAAACCCGTTATATTTAAACAAAAAAGGGGGGGGGGGGGGGGACGAATGGAACACTCGCCGGCGTCGGCGAAATTCTATCGGCGGGGCATTAAGGGGATGGTTTGAGCATATATGATATATGAACATTCCAAATTTCGACGAAATGCGTGTGAGCAGGGGCAAAGAAAAAAATAATTTTGTTCTCGGGGTTGGGTTAAGGGGGCCCCCTTCCCCGCTCACAGGACATTTTGTACGAAATTGGAAAGCCTCATATATCATTGCCAAAGCCATATCCATAACTGTCGCCGATCGGGAATTCTCGCCGCGTCGACGAGTGTTTTCCACTTTGTGCCCCCCCCCCCCTTTTGTTGATAAATAAAAAAGGGGGTTTGTTGTCGTAAAGACGCCGGGGAAAGCCTTTGTTGATCAAGTCAAAATTGGAAGTTTTCCCCCCCCAAAACCGTTTTTTTTGCCTTGTTTTGTAAACGGGGCTGGTTTTCCCTAAAACAGCACTTGCCCCGCGACCGGTCCAAGGGGGGGGCCCAAGGCCGCGGGGAGAGGAGCGGACCTCTCGCATTGGAAATTGTTTTTGGAGGGGGTGGGGGGTCAGGTCAGAGCCTCAGAGGGGAGCGGGCGAAAACTGGGCTTTTCCTGACAAAATACAGGGGCACAAGCGCAGCCGGCGGTTGCCAGAATACAAATATAAAATACCACCATTACCGTACCCCGTGTAGTTGTCGTGGGGATTGTAGTTTGGGTGATTAATCCTTATTAGAATCTTGTCCTGTAATGATTTATTTTTGCCTGATAGAATATGGGTTTTCAGATGTGATGTACAAAGGTACTCATCTAGTTGTATTTTAAGGGGTTTTGGAAACTGTCGGGGGGGGAAACCTCGCCGAAACACCAACCAAATCTCGCTGACGTGGAAATGTTAAACCTAAACCTTTTTGGGGCATTGGCAACCCAATTTAAATTTAAAAAATGACAAAGCTATTGTTGGTATTCCATCCCTGAATGGAGAAACACGGGTAAAACCTCATTAACCCCTTCACACCCAGATCTTTCCTTTACTATAAAAAAAATCGTATGTTGTCGAGCCATAAAATTACGAAAAGTAACTTAAAATACTAAATATACTAAATTAGTTAGTCGACCAAGGATACTAAACAGGTCATATCTATAAAATATTGCTTATATTCACAAAAAAATCGTCTAATGGTACCCAAATTACAATGGAAATTACGTTCTGGGTCTCAAGGGGTTTAAATTTATATATTGGGTCCTGTAATATCAAGAATTGGAACACTCGACGACAGCGGCGAGAATTCCTATCCGCGACAGTTCCAGATACCGGTTTGAAATTGAGGGAAGGACAGTGAGGGCGATGGTGGTGGTGGGGTTGATGTTGTGTGTATATATATATATATATATATATATATATATATATATATATATATTATATATATATATATATATATATATATATATATATATGTGTGTGTCTACCTAGTTGTGATATACGGTAAATGAGATCAACCAGTTAAAATGTCCTTGTTTGGAAATGAAAACTTCACTTTTTGCCTCCCGATTTTCCCTGTCTCTCACCAACACACACCACACCCACAACCCACCACACCCACACACAACACACCACACCACACACACACACACAACACACCACACACACACACACACACCACACACACACACACACACACACACACACACACACACACACACACACACACACCCACACACACACACACACACACACACACATATATATATATAAATATTTAAAGGCGAATTTTGGTGGAGAAGCCGTAAGAAGCCGGCTTCTTGCAGCTTGCGTTTTCTGTTAACGCGAGGCACTTTTAAGAAGCCGGCTTCTTACGGATTGGCACAGCTGGGCAAGCCGTAAGAAGCCGGAAGAAGCGAGCCCTGGGCCCCGCTTATCACGCTTCTCTCCCGCTTCATAACGTCACGATCACGTGACGTCAGAGAAAAACCAACCACGTGGCGGTGTTGCGCGAAATTCAAAATCCTGTAGACCCCTCCATTCATCTATCGTATTTCACTAATTTTACAGCTTAACTGCTGCCCCGAAACACGTCACAGGCAACATCGAGTCACTAGCTTCCCATGAGAACACTTACAAGTAATAATAGTTGATAAAATAATACATGATAAAAACCATACTCCTGACTGTCTTTGACGTGGATAATTTAAGCTTTTGAGTAACTATTATTACTTGTAAGTGTTCTCATGGGAAGTTAGTGACTCGATGTTGCCTGTAACATGTATCAGGGCAGCAGTTAACCTGTAAAACCAGTGAAATAAGAGCGATGAATGGAGGTTTACAGGATTTCGCGCCTTGACAATATTTCGCAAAACAGCGGGACACACAGGCGGAACTAGTAATAGAGTGAATATCGTCGTAGAAATAATGTAATTACAGATAACAGGACACAAGTAAACACACAGATGTACATTCAAAAGCCTGGACTTACCTTAAGACCACGTATAAGAATATATACAAGGTACCGTAGATAACACTATAGTCGCCAGTCAATTGCCACTGCACTAATGTCGCCAGGCACAATATATTACGAATTTTAGCATCCCTACAGACTTTTATGTGCCACTGAAGACATGTAGTGTGATGTACATATTATAAACAACTGTGGATGCGTCTTCAGTGGCACATACAAATCAATAGTGATGCTAAAATTCGTAATATATTGTGCCTGGCGACATTAGTGCAGTGGCAAGTGACTGGCGACTATAGTGTTATCTACGGTAGAGCAGCTGATAGGTATATATTGTGGAAATGACTAGCATTGTACGTTTAATTCAGTATGTTTTGAGAGAAGATGTGGTTGGATATCAGTTGAAGATGACAATTCGTCATTGTGTGCACATTCAACTTTTTTTTTTTTTTGGGATTAAATCAATCAATCAATCGTCATTGTGTGGTTGTTTTGTTTACAGCTATCAGCTGTGATCGCCGAGCGGGCGAGCCCCGAAAGAAGCTGGCAACTGTCACCCGTTCTGGCGAGGCACGCAAACGAGAGAGAAGTCGTAAGAGCCGGCTTCTACGCTTCTCACCAAAATTCGCCTTAGATAAGTAAATGTGATCTTTTTTCCCATTTTTTTTTTTTTTTTCCGTTTGAGCACATT
>JACEEZ010019810.1:165863-184795 GCA_016584305.1 Chionoecetes opilio | reverse complement strand
GGGTTTATGTCCCCAGAATCATAGAGACCCTGAGCGCCTTGAACGCAGGCTCTCGATGGCACCGGTCCTCTGGTACAAAGTGTCAAATGTACCTTCCAGATGACTCCTCTGTCACTGACACATGCTCCTCCCTGATCAACCTTGGGTGCAGTTTCCCATAGCTGTCGGGCACCATCGCCCTGGTCTTGTCCTTCCTCCCATCGTAACCCAATCCAACTATTTTGGTACCCTGGTTTAGGGTATGCCGTATAAAAAAAATTCTTTTTCTCAACTCTGGCATGCCAATTTCCTATGTAAAATGGAATTTTAAGACGATTTTATCTCATTCAATTTTTGCATTTGAGCAATTCTTACTATGCAAAATCGTACTTTAAGTTATATTTTTCATATAAATATAAAAGTCCATTTCTGCATAGCAAGAAGTGCCCAAACCAAAAAGTTGAAGCGGACAAACCACCCTTAAAATTCAATTTTACATAAGTAAACACCCTGTCAAATTCGAAATAATCTATATTTCACTTTTCATTGGACCTACGGCGTACCCTACTCCACACTAACTACCTGTCTAATGAGTACATTCAACTCATTCACCACCCTATTTGTGAACCAGCTTTTCCCTATTTCCTTCCTAAATCTACGCCCTTCCAGCTTGAATCTCTTACTTCTTGTTCTACCCTGGTTAAAAGCCGTAAGAACTTTTCCTACCTCTCCTTTATTAAATCCCTTTATCCACTTAAAAACTTCCATCAGATCACCCCTTACTCTGCGTCTCTCGAGTGGGCGTATCTTTAATAACTTCAATCTCTTCTCATAACTAAATTTACGCATCCCTTGTATAATTTGTGTCATCCTTCTCTATACTGATTCTAACAAGGCTATATCCATCCTGTAATATGGAGACCAAAACTGAACCGCATAGTCTAGGTGAGGTCTGACTAGAGCCAGATGAAGCTTTAAAATAACGTCCGCACTTCTACTTTTAACACTTCTGGTAATGAATCCTAACATTCTATTAGCTCTATTTCTTTGCTTCAATACATTGTTTCCTAGGTCGGAGGTCTGGGCTCACCCTCACTCCAAGATCTGTTTCACCTTCTGATCTTTTCAGCGATACATTGCGTATGGTGTATCTATTACCAGGGTTCTATCTACCAACATTCATAACGCTGCACTTATCAATATTAAATTCCATCTGCCATTTGACTGGCCACTCATGAAGTTTATCTAAGTCTCCCTGCAATATGTTTATATCAGACTGTGATCCAATAATCCTACCTACCTTAGAATCATCAGCAAACTTGCTGATATCACTGTTAATCCCACTATCCAAGTCGTTGATGTAAATCAAAAATAGTAATGGACCCAAAACAGACCCTTGTGGAACTCCACTCGTTACCTGCCCCTATTCAGATTTAAAACCATTAATTGTAACCCTTTGTTGCCTATTACTTAGCCAAGCTCTGACCCAACGAAGAACCTTCCCATCTATTCCATGAGCCTTAACCTTATTTAAGAGTCTCTCGTGTGGTACTTTGTCAAATGCCTTACTAAAGTCCAGATATATTATATCATAATCCTTATCATTATCTGCCGTCTCATAAACTTTCCTATAAAAACTCAATAAATTGGTGAGACATGACCTACCCTTGGTGAATCCATGTTGTGAATCATTGATCAAACCATGTTTATCTAAGTGCTCACAAATGTTTTTTGCAATAATAGATTCCAATAATTTACCTACCTCTGACGTTAGACTTACGGGTCGAAAATTTGACTTTAGTCCTCTGTCTCCCTTCTTAAATATTAGAACAACATTTCCTTTCCTCCACAATAGTGACACATCGCCTATCTCAACCGATTTCCTAAAAATGTGCACTAACGATTCACTAACAACCTCCTTGCACTCCTTTAATACCCTGGGATACACTTCATCTGGTCCTGGCAATTTAAAATTCTTCATTTTATCTATACCCTCTTCCACCATTTCCCTAGTTATCACAATATCTTTGAGTTTCTCCTCATCGCTTCCTTTGAACAGCTGTTCACTCTCAGGTATTTTCTGTGTATCCTCCTCAGTAAAAACACTTAAGAAATAATCAGTTAGACTTTTACACATATCTTCGTCCGTATTTAAGACCTCACCCTGACCTGACCTTAACGGTCCCACTAACTCCCTTGTCTTGGTTTTCTACACCTGTGACCCTTAGGGTCACTTTTCGCCTGTCCTGCTACTTTAATCTCATAATTGTTCTTCGCTACTCGAGATAGTTCTTCACTGTCCTCGCCATCACGTTATACTGTTCTTTGCTTACCTGTCCTGCCTTGAATCTT
Source organism: Chionoecetes opilio (assembly GCA_016584305.1). Lineage (NCBI taxonomy): Eukaryota > Metazoa > Arthropoda > Malacostraca > Decapoda > Majidae > Chionoecetes > Chionoecetes opilio. The sequence continues at coordinate 182,464 of JACEEZ010019810.1, read as the reverse complement.
AAATACATGTTTCTTTTTACTCCAATGTTGTGTTTTAAACAAATGGTCATCCATTTTGGGTCACTCTTTCTTGACCTTATTTCCCTATAAGGAATATTTTTTTCTCTCTCCGTCAATAAAATTCCTTAGAAATAAGGTATAATCCCCCCCCCCTGCTCCAACCTCACTTTCAGCTTTAACCGCGCTGGCCTTGAAACATTCCTTTATCCTACTCTCGCTAATTTCCACCAGGTGTCTTCCTAATCCTTCATAATTGGCCTTTCTAGCTGTCACGGCCCTGTCCTTGACCACCTTGCTGGGGGAAAATGTTTTCCCCTCCATACCACACCTCTTATTAATCAATTCCAGGTGTCTTCTTAATCCTGCATAATTGGCCTTTCTTAAATTAGGTATTTTTTGTTTATTGACACTTAATTTTCCAACTTCCCATTTTAAGCTAAATCTGATTTCATAATGGTCGCTATTATCTAACTTTCCACCGACCTCCACATCTGTAACTAAATCTTCTCTGTTTGTCAGTAATAAATCTAGAATATTATCTCCTCTAGTAGGCTCTTTGATTGCTTGGCTTAGGAAGCTATCCTGAATTATATATAACAATTCCTCTGCGTCGTTGTCTCCTATAATTAAATCCCAGTCTATATTCCTAAGATTAAAATCTCCCACCACGTATAGTCGATTATATCTGCAAGCCTTATTTATTTCTTCCCATATAGGAGCTGAATCCTCTTTACATAAGTTTGGAGGCCTATACAGTATACACTACACCCAAAACAATTTTCTCAGTTCCCTCTGTAACCTCTATCCATCACATCGTTTAGGGAAGCTGAAGTGTTTGCTCGAATATATCTTGTTGATAGTAGGTGTGTGTGTGTGTGTGTGCATGTGTGTGTACTAATTGTGTGTGTGCATGTACTGACTTGTACTGTGTATGTGTGTACTGTGTGTATATGTGTGTGTGTGTGTGTGTGTGTGTGTGTGTGTGTGTGTGTGTGGATGTGTGTGTGTGTGTGTTTGTGTGTGTGTGCGTATGTGTAATGTGTGTATGTGCGTGTACTACTTGTGTGTGTGTGAATGTGTATGTACTAATTGTGTGCGTGCATGTGTGCACTGTGTGTGTGTGTGTGTGTGTGTTTGTGTGTGTGTTTGTTGTGTGTGTGTGTGTGTGTGTGTGTGTGTGTGTGTGTGTGTGTGTGTGTGTGTGTGTGTGTCTGTGTGTTTGTGTGTGTGCGTGTGCGTGTAGTGCTCTGGCGTCCTGCTGTCTTTTTTTCTCTCTTCTAGACCGCTGAGCTTGCATCACAGGGGCGAGCGGTCTGTGTTCGTATGTCCATCTCTATAATTCCGAAAGCCTTCACTTACTCTACTTCCATCACCTTGTGTCGTCTGAGCAAATGTTGTACTATATAGTTCATCCTATCCCTTCCTTCACTTCCTGTACCTTCCTTGCCTTACTCCTTCAGTTTTATTAGGTAAGTAAGTACTTACATTAAGTAAGAAACACTCATTTAACAGCAGGCCAAATATTTCCTTCGTGATATCCATTTCCGATATACATTCTGTCGCCATGACTTCCTTATATCATTCTCTTCAATCACTCTTCAAAATAATGTTAAGGCCATCCTACTTTTTGCTCCACCCACGGCCACTGAACTACCTTCCCTACCTCTTAGACTATCACCAAAAATTATCGTTACCTAAGTAGCCCAATCCCTTTGTAGACCATCACCACGACTTCTCAGTACTATACCTCCTCTATTACCTTGCTTTCCCTCCTGCATTATCCACCCACACCATTCCCCTCCCCTGTCCCCCTCTCCATTACCACATAAACACACCTGTATCACCTGCCAATGAGATTCCTGTATTCACCTATGTGACTACGAGACGCTTAAAAGCTTCTTTCCTTTATGACTATATTTTTCATCTACTTATTGGTTTTTGACTGACGAAATGGAAATAAATATAGACGAAAGGTTTTAGCCAGGAGGCAGAGGATTGAGAGAAAGGGTCAGTGTATTGATATGGAGGAGACGGAGGACGTGGTTAGTGGATAATACTATAAGCTTATACCTGGATATTACCACTTCCAAAATTAATCTACAATATTGTAACATTTCCATTTTTTTGCCCTTTTGCCCCTAAAATTAAGAGTGAGCCAGTTTGTATATACATACATAAGGTTGTGTACGTGACTGGATGTGGAGTGTTCGTGGTAGTGGTGGTGTAGTTACGTACATGTGTGTATGTGTGTGTGTGTGTGTGTGGTGTGTGTGTGTGTGTGTGTGTGTGTGTGTGTCTATTCATCTAGTTGTATTCATCTAGTTGTATTTTACAGGGCCAGAGCAATGCTCGTGTGGCCCCATCTCTATTTCAACCTTTTTATCATTCATCCTTAGTGCTTTGTGTTGGCCGAAGCCAGCACCCCGGAGAGCAGGTCACAAACCCCGGCTAACACTCGGTACCCATTCACTGCTGGGTGGACAGGGGCTCGGGTTTTTAAGGAAACAACCCATCTGTTTCCGCTCCGCCCGGGGATCGAAACCGGGACTTCTCGGTTGTGAACCGAGCGTGCTTCCTCTACACCACACCCCTCCTCCCCCACACCTTTGTGTGTCTGTGTGTGTGCTTGTGTGTGTGTTTGTATGTGCCTGTGCGTTTGTGTGTGCGTGTGCGTGTGTGTGTGCGTGCGTGTGTGTGTGTGTGTGAGTTAACCCGGGAACTGCGGGAGCAAAGATTTGTTTAGTGCCACCAGTGCGGGGATGTGAGTAAAACAGTGACCATTACAGAATTGGATGAAAATCACATCAACATCAAGGTAATAAAAATCCGCAACCGGCAATACATCTATTTTTTACCCAAACATATGGGGTTGTGGTGTGGTTGTGGTCAGGAGTTGAAATATCTGGCGCGAATGGCACCAATCCGCTGATGAGAGACTGCTGAGGTGGGATAAGGGCTGCCACTTTTTGGGATTTTTCCCAAGATTTTGAGGGAATTATTCAAGTATTTCTCTATTATTTTATCTCAAGGTAGGCATAGATACCGTTGTACCGTACCTTGAGATAAACTACTGAAGAAATACTTGAATAATCCCTCCAAAAGTCAAAAGAAAGACAAAAAATATCCCAACGCCAGGACCTAAATCCCAGGATCTTGGGAAAAAAACCAAGGAGTGGTATATTTCTGCGTACAGCGTAGTTAGGCAGATGATGGTGTGTGTTATCGAGGGCTGACATCAAGGCGCATGTGTGACACAGTTTGTAGACTTCTACGAATGTTGGCGCGGTTTTTGTATGCAATTGAAAATTGCGCTTCCGGAAGGTTTGCCTGAGTCGCTCAGCAGAGCCTTCCGGAATGCTTGCCGCAGCCGACGGGTCAATCCGAAGAATAACTTATAAAACACATTTTCGCTAGAAAAATACACCGCCACATTGACAATCTGAAAATTACCATAAGTATGAAAGCAATTTTCTTTACAGAATTTGCAAGACACGCAAAACACAAATACACACACCACATATTATATATATATATATATATATATATATATATATATATATATATATATATATTATATATATATATATATATATATATATATATATACTGTATATATATATATACTGTATATATATATATATACTGTATATATAATATATAAATATATGTATATATTCATATAAATATATATATATAAATATATATACATATAATATATATATAATATTATATAAATATATATTTATATACATATATATATTACATATATATATATACATATATATATAAATATATGTATATATATATCTATATTATATATATTTTATTATATATATATATATATATATATATAATATATATATATATACATGTATATTATATATATATATATATATATATATACATATATACTATATATAGTATATATATATATATATATATATACATATATATATATATACATATATATACATATATATATATATACATATATATACATATACATATATATATATATATATATATATATATACATATATATACATATATATATATACATATAATACATATATATATATACATATATATACATATATATATATATACATATATATATATATATATATATATATATATATATATATATATATATATATATTTTTTTTTATTTTTTTATTTTTATTATTTTATATAGTATGTGTTGGGGGGTGTGGTACCTTTATCTATTCACCAATATGCATTACTTTGAATTATTATATTATAGTAACCATTAATCACTCTATTCCGATAGTTTGTTTAGATCACTTTGTATGAGTTCACAGTTTTTCTTAGTTACATCTCAGTATCACACAAATGGCTTATTAAATGAAGAAAAAAATACCAATTTGTTGCCGTTTTGAGAAAAACCTCAGATTGAACATTTGTTTTTATATTTCAAATTGTTTTTCTCTCTTTCTCCCATTAGATGGCTGGCTCCTCCCCTACACTCCAACTACCTCCTTGATTTGGGAAAGGTAAGAGAACGAACGCACAATTTAGGTTTTGGGTGCTACAGCAAGGTCAGGTAATTTTGCAAGTTTCAAGTGGACAGTGACGGATCGACGTGTTGGGCGTAATGAGGTCAGAGCAAGGTGGACCGTATTGGATTACCTGAGGGGGCTTTAGGTGCATTAAACCGCATCCAAGGGCCTGATGGTGTGTTACATCGATCTAGTTACTTATTGTTTTTGCTGCGTTTTTCATGTATTCTATCTTATTTTTGCTGATAATGAAACTGGTGGATTATTTTTTGGTTTAGTTTTTGCCTTTTTAAAGTGTATATCTTTTTTCATCAATCAATCAATCATTGGGGGCATACGCCGGGGGGCGCGTCACCTCGCCCACCCTACGACGCCACTCCCGGGGGTTACAATGCACGAGGCCCCATGCAGGCTCCTTTCCCATACCAAGCAGCTCTCGACAAGAAACATCAACTTGTCCCAGCCACGAGCCTTGTGGGCGCCCCCTTGGCCTCCTCCACGCCGGATTGTCTTTTACAGATAAAACCCGATGGGAAGGATCGTTTTCAGGGTAGCGTGCCACATATAGCCGTGCCCACATAGCCGATGTTGGCGCTGACGGACTATGCAGGTAATAGGCCTCGATTCATTCTCACGGTGCAATCACTGATTTGACACGTAATCATCCCAGCGATACCCCTTGATTCTGCAAAGACACTTATTACCAAAAACATCGATTCGTCCCTTCATGTCGCTATTTAGTGTCCATGTCTCACAACTATAGAGTATAACATGGATCACAAGCGACTAGAAAATCCGGATCTTTGTCCTCTTGCACAGGTACCGACAACGACTCAGCAAAGATTACTGCATCATCGGCAAAAACAAGATCAGTGATCTTGCTGTTGCCGACGGATGCTCCACAGTCACTTTGATATACAACCTTGTCCAATACCCAGTCCATACAAGCGTTGAAAAGTGATGGGGCAATGACGCACCCTTGCCTCACTCCTGTATTAACAGGAAAGAAGCTGGATACACCTGCTCCTCCAAATACTCCTGCTGAGCGAGTCCATAACACCGTGGGCTATGCCAATGCGCCGTAAGACTTCTTGACGTGACCCGCCGTCATTATCGACTGCGCTACCAAGGTATGTAAAACTTTCCAAGATCTCAATGTCCTCGCCGCACGCATGAACAGACTGTACTGTTTCATCTAGTAAGCCTCCAAACACCTGGACCTTGGTCTTGAGCGAGGAGACCTCAAGTCCCAAAGGCTTTGCCTCCTCATGCAGCGCCTCGAGAGCCATCACCAGGACCTCCAGCGACTCAGCAAAGATCACTGCATCATCGGCAAAAACATGATCAGTGATCTTGGTGTTGCCGAGGGTTGCTCCACAATCACTTTGATTTGCAACTTTGCCCAATACCCAGTCCATACAAGTGTTGAAATGTGAAGGAGGCAAGAACGCACCCTTGCCTCAGTCCTGTATTAACAGGAAAGAAGCTGGTGACACCTCCCCCACACTTTACAACGCTCTCAATCCCAGAGTACAGACCAGATATCAAACCAATAGTCCTTGCAGGAATCCCGCGAAGTCGCAGAAGATCCCAGAGTGACTCACGAAGCACCGAGCACCGAGTCAAACGCCTTCTTGAGATCAACATAGGCTGCACGCATCCCCTGTCGAAACTCACGTCGGCGCTCCACCAGGACACGAAGCATATCTTTGTTCATGCTGTAATGTTTTTTGGTGTTTTGATGAAAGCAGTGATCTCGTCTTTTTATTTTTTTGAAGAAGGCCATCGCATGAGTGTCAGCCGTAACAAGACATAATCATTCCCTCTTGCTTTGCTTCTGTCCTGAAACTGCCATCAAATATTTGCTTCGAGGGACTCCAATGATGGTAAGAATTTACAATTGGCCCAATAATGCCAATATCTGCCAAACATTTTCTTCCCACTTGTTCCCCCTTGCTCCATAAAGTCTTTGACAACTGTACTTTTTTTTGTCATATGCTTAGGAGATACTGGAAAGGAGGTAAGAACAGAGGGTGAATATTATGAAAAAATTGGAGGTAATGAAGTAGAAAGTGGAATAAATGAAAAATGAAAGAGGGACAGAAGGAGGATATTTCAAGTAAAGATGGAGGTAATACAGGAGGAAATGATAAGAAAGGAAATGAAAGAAGGTAGACTTATAGTTCTTTATGGAAAAAACATACGAAAGATTTAAGACGAAGGAATTGAATTATAAATAAAATGAGGAAGACGGGGATAATGATGTAAGAAGATGGAAGAAGGCGATGGCATGAGAAAGTGAGTTATAAAATGATGCATAAAGGAAGATGTGAAGAAGAAAGACTTGAGGAAGAAAGAGGGAGGACATAAGTATCAGGTAGGATTACATGGAAAGAAAGACGGACTAAGAAACAAAAAAGGAGGCACGAGTAAAGACTGTTATGTGAGAAGAAAATTAGAGAGAGAGAGAGAGAGAGAGAGAGAGAGAGAGAGAGAGAGAGAGAGAGAGAGAGAGAGAGAGAGAGAGAGAGAGAGAGAGAGAGAGAGAGAGAGAGAGAGAGAGAGAGAGAGAGAGAGAGAGAGGAGAGAGAAGAGAGAGAGAGAAAAAAAAAAAAAAAAAAAAAATGCACCTATCGCTTGCCATTTAAACAAAGGCTTCCTGAGTCTCGCATAGGAAAATAAAACAGGTGTAAAGTAGGAAATAGAGGAGAAAAACGGGGGTCAAAGGCGATTGCGTGATTCCAACTCGGGTTCTGACTTTGTGTAGGATGAGGAGGAGGAGGAGGAAGATGAGGAAGGATCTCTTATTTCTCCCCTTAATGCCATCTCCTTCCAAGTTCTTTTCTCTCCTCTGTCCTTTCCTCTCTTCCCTTACTCTTTTCCTTTTCTCTCATCTCCTCTTGTCTACTCGCCTCACCTCTCCTATCCTCTCCTCATCTTTCCTCTCCTCTTCTTTTCTTTCCTTTTCATTTACAATATTTTTCAGATTTTCTCATCACCTCTAATATTGGCAATTCTCCTCTCCACTTCACTCCTCCACTTTCCCTCTCATCTCTTCTTTTAGGTTTCTTCATTTTAGAGCCATTAATGTTGGCCCGTCGCCAATGGTGTTGCAAACAATTTTTTTACATAGTGAACTATAGATGATTGTTACAGGCAGGCAGGCAGGCAGAAGGGGGAGGAAGACAACTCCTTCTTATGCTGGCTTTATTACCACTACCTCATGTACAAGAAACCCACTCTTCAGATCAGCTTTGAGATTCAAACATATTCGAAAATAATACATAGTATTGAGATGAGTCCCGACACACAAGAAGAACATACTGTACTGTGTACACTCAAAGGCAGCTCACTCGTTAAACACCTCGAGGATTGGAATCAACTACCAACACCATAAGTACCAGCAAATACATACATCAACACAGTTTATACAAATAGACTTACAAAGCATAAAACAGAAAAACATAGACAACTAACACATTACACTCCCCCCTGATCCTACAACAGATCACTGTATTGGAAAGGTCGCACGGGATGATGCTCCCTTTAACATCGTTGCGACAGTGGTCTTCCTGCACTGTCTATTTCATCCCCTTATTCTTCTTCGCCCTCTTCCTCACTTGCCGTAGCGTCATTCAACGGAACTCTTACATTGATCAGCAGGTCATCTTGAGCTTTTGTATCCAGCCTTTCTTCCACTGAAGAATCGTGAGGGCTGAGTGGCAGTGACGTAGTCACTATCCTTATGACACTATGCCTGCTTTATATCCCGCACATGACGAGGCATACCGTCAACCTCCACGTTATGGGGCGACACAACCCGAGTTACCGTACCCTTGGAGCTGTGAGAGTCACACCGCCTGCTGGGGTGACGGAGCCACACACGGTCACCTACGCTTAAACGATGTTGTTCGTCTGCTTGCCAATCTTGCTGGGACACTCCGTCAATGCCGAGCAGCCAAACCTCGTAGCGGAAGAGCTGATTGGTAGGGGCTTGGTCGATTAAAGAATGGTCAACCTTCGCGGGAAACCAAAATGAGACGCCTCGACGCAGTGACGTCAAGTGGGGGTAAACAGCCAGGCTCCGACAAGCAAATACCTGCAGTCCAGGTTTGATCGGGGTGATGAGAGGACAGAGACGGTGCGTTCCGCGTCCCGCTCGCCTCTTCCTTCTCCTCCTCCTTCTCATTCTTCTCCTATTCCTCCTCCTCATCCTCCACCAGCACAACCTTCATCTACTTCTCCTTCTGCTCCACCACCTCCATTACTCCTACTCCTCCACCATCAGTCCTCCACCTCCAACTACACTTCCACCTCCCCTTTCTTCTTATGTTGCTGCTGCTACCACTACTACTACTCTTAATAGTTATCCTAGTGTCACTATCATAATAACATAATATCTTCTTCCTCCTCTTTCTCCTTCTCTACCACCTCAATTACTCCTACTCCCTCCACCACCACTCCTCTCACTTCCAACTAAACCTCCACCTCCACTTTCTCCTGTTGCTGCAACTAGCCGGCCATTACAACTACTCTTAATAGTTATCCTGTAGTGTCACTATCATAATCACATAATTAATGAATGATAAATAGGAAGGAATGATGATGGTAATAGTTGTATAGTAATACGATTATGTAAGAAAATAAGATGTACGATGTGACCACCGAACCCCCGGTGTGTGCGAACTACCACCACCAATTCTTCCTCCTCCTCTTCCTCCTCATCCACCACACCCTCCTCCTCCTTATGCTCATATTCCAACACTTCAACTACATCCACCTCCATTTCCTCTTCCTTCTCAAACACCACCACCTCTATCTACTCTTACTCTACCACCTCCACCGCACCATTCCCCTCATCTACCACCTCCACATTTTCCTACTCTTCCTCAACCATTATTACTGTCTCATATGTATATATATATATATATGTATATATATATATATATACCTATACATATATTATATATATATATATACCTATATGTATATATATATATATATATATATATATATATATACCTATATATATATATATATATACCTATATATATATATATTATATATATATACCTATATATACCTATATATATATATATATATATATATACCTATATATATATACCTATATATATATATATATATATATATATATATATATACACCGAGAGAGAGAGTGATAGTAAACTTGCTACAAGAAAAATTATTTAGTTCCCGTTGAAATTTGGAGAAAGGGAGAGCCGAGCGAGTGAGAGATAACGAGAGAGAAACATCCCCCCTAGTGACGTAGTCCCGCTCTTCGCGTAGGTTGACCATTTCTTAATCGACCAAGGGTAGGGGCAGATGCGGCGTCGTTCCCTCGTGGCATGGTATTTTAGCGGTATACTGCTTCTGCTACAGAGCAGCCTTTCCGTCCCATTATAGTTTTCACTGATCGATGATTCCTCTCAGATATACCGTTACCGGAAGGAGCGTTGGCACACCGATACTTGACGGCCATGCCCCAGCGGCTAGCGAACTCACTGAACGTTTAGCTGCGGAACCTGGCCTCGTTGTCAGTTATGAGCTCTCTGGGTGCTCCACGTAAAAAAAACCACAAGAGCCCAACAGTTTGGTAACACTTATTGCATCCTGCTGTCAAAGTCTTCTCTATATGGCATAACGTGTCGAACCGCAGTCGATCAGTGTCAGGTAGTTATGGTTTCGAACGTGGCAGATGTCCATGCTGACTCTGCCCCAGATGTCGTTGACTCCCAATTCTCCTTTCTGCCACTTCGTTGGCGCCGGGTAAATGTACTGGCATTCCCGACATTTTTGTGCAACACTGCGCACCTGTTGCCGTTGAACAGTAGGGTGAAGGTTTCTGCAGAAGTACAGTGTGAGTCTGACTCCTGGATGTTCGCTTGTTTCATGGATGTCAATGTCCTGATCAGAAACCGCAGCGACAGCTGTATATAATTCGTAATCAATAGTCAGAAATATCCACTTCTTTGGCACTCGTGTCAACTCATCAGCTCTGTTGTTGGTAGAAGACACATTTTTTACCTCGATGCACAAGCCGTACTCGTCGATGATTGTTTTAAAAGATTTTAGACGTCGTCGGATTAACATTTCACTCGTGGTTTTAGTCTTGAAACGTGATCTTCATAAAAGAGCATGCTCGATCCAATGGTACACCGTTCGTGAATCAGTCATGAGCTTCAGTACTATGATCTTCCAGGAGATGGCGAGATATAGGCATTTAACCACATCATCCAGCTCTGCAAGGTTGATGTGCGAGCAGTCGTCCTGGCGTAAGCAGCACGCGTATTCAATAGCTTCGCCATTCACTTCTAACACTGCTTCCAACGGAAGAGAACTCGCATCTAACTACAATGTTGCTTCATCTCCTGCCACATCCCATCGTCCTCCAGCCGGATCTGTTCTCTTTACACGTTCCAGGATCTCTGTGAGCATAGATTGCAAATTGGGTTCAGTAATCTCGTCGTCCCACGAAGCCGAGGCGTCATTGGCGTGCCTCTTAATGTACGACACCGCCACTCGCAGCCAGCCGCATACAGGAAGGTGACTCGTCAACCACCCACAGATGGAAAACACGTTCCGCCTCATCAGCTACTCCGGCAGGTCACCAACCTCATTGTCATGCCTCCAGACAAGACCATGGGGCTCCCCCCAGACTCTAATGTCCAGCACCCGAGCTCCTGCATGCATACTCTCAGGTGGGTTGCAAAACAGGCCGTAACGTTGCAGATGATTCTCCACATCTGCAGCAGTCTCCACGCTCTCGTCCCGCAGGATACCATCCAGGTATGGCGACGTGACGCGGTTAACCTTTTCGTACCAGCTCAGCACACGATTCAGGACCTTCAAAACGAGCGGCGCAATATTTAGGCCGAAACCTAATCTCGTTAAGCAATACCGCCTCCCGCGAAGCACCACCGTTTGGTATGACCATAACGACGGGTGAACATGGATTTGAAGGTAAGCCTTGCGCAAGTCAATAAGAGCGACCCTTGCACCACGACGGCGCCACTCTCGTATTTTCTCTGTGCAGACGTCCTCTTCGGCTGTGTGTAGATTCAGTTGAGAATTTAGTTCTCGAAAGTCAAGTGCGGGGCAAACCTTTTTCTTGTTCTGTTGCACGACAGCCATTAGAGGGATAGTTCCTCTCACCAACCCATACATATTCTCATTATAAGGAACCAGCCATCTTTCTGTAATCCAATGTGTCAGTTCGTTAATTTTCATATTCTTGCAGAGCTTCTTTTGGCACCCTGTATTCGGAAACAGTGTTAAATAGCCGTGCCAGTCCCATGCCATAACACCAATTCCACAACATTGTCCACTGTTTTGTGTTAGTATTGTATGTCACCTTAAAATCCCTCTCGGCAATGCCTCGTGCGTTAGACGCCGCCACTGCTGAAGCCTGCACTTCGAACTGCACATCGTTTGGTGAACACACTCTTACACCGTGTAGAGCTCTCACGCCATTCATCCCCCAAATAAAGTCGCAGTTAAGCGGCTTGGAAGGTACTACAATCGCGCTCACGGACACCGATACTCCCGATGGCAGCTGGACCTGCATCACTCCCGTCCACATACACTCATAAGATTCGCCACTCACAGTCATCACACTGATGTTTTCTTTAGTCCATCGGGAACACAATGAGACGTGTCCAATACACTTTGCACTAACAGTATCTACCAGAGCTTCACAGTCCACTCCGTTAACCATCAATCGGACCGCCGGTAACGCGCCTCTCATTGGTGGTTCGGAGAGGAGGCTGGCGCTTGTCCCACTTCTCCTGATCTATTCCCCAAACACATTGAAACAACGTGACCTCGCCGCCCACAAGTGAAGCAGCGCACGCTGCTACGCCCATCTCTGCGTCCGCCGCGTCCAGCCAGGCAGTCGCGGGCGTATTGGTTCGGCTGGTTACAGGTAAGGCAGCGCACATCATCAACACCAGGTGATGCAGAAGCCGGTGTGTGCCGACAGACGCAGGAAGGTTGTGTCGAGGCTCCAGCGTTAAGATTGTAGTCCGCTAGATCAGCTCGAGCAGGAATCAGAAGCTGATGGATATCCATACTCTCCATGCGAGATCCAGCACTCAGTATGTGGCGAGCAGCTTCAGAAAGGCAGACCGTGAAAGCAAAACTTAGGCCGGAGTCAGTGATACCGTCAAACATCTCAGCCAGGCAACGCAAGTCGGCCAAGTACACGTCCACAGGCTTGCCGTCACGGAGCTTGCGAGCGACGAACTACTCGTAGGCCAGAAACTTGTCCGTAGCAAAAGCCGAGATGAGTGCCTCCTTTATTCTTATATATTTCCTTCTCTGAGTTGATAATTTGCTGATACACCGGTAAACCTCCCCCGCTGAGTCGCAGCGGTACAACTGTGTGCAGCTTAGTGATCCATCGTAGCTTGCAAACCAGCTCCAGCTTTTCCTGCCACTCCATCACTGCCTGCGTTGTGCCGTCAAACTCTGGGATTTAACGGAGGTCCAAGGTAAGGCGTAACGGTCATAGTATCCTTGTTCATGGTATATGGCTGGGCTGGAGAATGCATAGATAGCTTGTAACAGACAGGCAGGCAGGCAGAAGGGGGAGGAATACAACTCCTTCGTATGCTGGCTTTATGCCCACTTACTCATGTACAAGAAACCCGCTCTTCAGAATAGTTTGGAGATTCAAACATATTCGAAAATAATACATAGTATCGAGACGAGTCCCAACACACAAGAAGAACATACACTCAAAGGCAACTCACTCATTAAACACCTCGAAGATTCAAATCAACTACCAACACCATAAGTACCAACAAACACATACATCAACACAGTTTATACAAATAGATTTACAAAGCACAAAACCAAGAAATATAGACAACTATCACATAACAATGATTACAGGCTCATGCCCCCCCCCCCCCCCCCCCCCCTCCCTTGTGTTCTTTGATGCTCTCGAAGGTAGGATTGCTCCTGACAGGACTCTGCATCTCTGTACCCTGTGAGCTCAACCCTTCCATGCTCAAACTATTATAAAGGAATGTATCGCCCAACAGGTAGCGTGACCAAACACATTTCTTTCCAAATCGTAAAGGTATTAAACAAATGTATTTATAGGGTCACTTGTTGGGAACATGTAAAGATTGTGCTTATGTGATATTATTTGATATTACGTAATAAACGATGTATACGTGGATATTATTTGTATTGGCTTAACACACACATACACACATACACAAACACACACACACACACACACACACACACACACACACACCACACACACACACACACACACACACACACACACACACACACACACACACACACACATACTAGGGTAGGGTACTCCGTTGTGTAGTCGTAGCACGCTCGGCTCGCAACCGATAAGTCCCGGGTTCAATCCCCGGGCGAAGCGAAGAGAGATGGGCGGTCTTCTTAAAACTCGAGCCTCTGTCCACCCAACAGTGAATGGGTACCGAGTGTTAGCCGGGAGTTTGTATCCCGACTCCCGGGGTAATGGTTTCGGCCAACACTAAATACTAAGGATGAATGCTAAAATGTTGATATGGAGACGGGGCCACAAGAGTGTAGCTCAGGCCCTGTAGAAAGACAACTACATGAATACAACTAGATTAATACACACACACACACACACACACACACACACACACACACACACACACGGGGATTTTTCATTGGCAAAATCGGGCGTTTACTACCCCCCTTGAGCAAGGGGATGGGTGGGTGTGGTGTGTGAGGTCCCAGCATAACCCAAAGATCGGTAATAATGAGCTCCAGGCTCGCACCGGGAGGGTCAAACTTGCGATCGCGAGTCCGACTCACGTGGACAAGACCATGGGTGAATAACACACACACACACACACACACACATATACACACACACACACACCCACACAAACACACACACACACACACATACACACACAGAGGTAGGGTACTCCGTAGTGTAGTGGTAGCACGCTCGGTTCACAACCGAGAAGTACCGGGTTCGATCCCCGGGCGGAGCGGAGACAGATGGGCTGTTTCCTTAAAACGCGAGCCCTTGTCCACCCGGCAGTGAATGGGTACCGGGTGTTAGCCGGGGGTTTGAGACCCGCCTCCCGGGGTGGTGGCTTCGGCCAATACTAAACACTAAGGATGAATAATAAGAATGTTGATAAGAAGACGGGGCCATACGAGTGTAGCTCAGGCCCTGTAAAATTCAACTAGATGAATACAACTAGATGAATACACACACACACACACATACAGAGAGAGAGAGAGAGAGAGAGAGAGAGAGAGAGAGAGAGAGAGAGAGAGAGAGAGAGAGAGAGAGAGAGAGAGAGAGAGAGAGAGAGAGAGAGAGAGAGAGAGAGAGAGTATACTATTGATAAAAGGGGAAGAGGACGATATGTAGGTATTATGGAGATACTGTGACTGTTGGAAGAGGTCTTGTAAGGATCCAGTGATTACTAAAAAGCTAAACAAATTAGACAGAACATAATTCAAAGCGAGAGTTGTCCACAGCAAACCAGGCGTAAAAGATGTAAAGTAAGTAACAAGACACCTCGCGAACTAAATTGGCCCATCCCCACTTTTTGTATTCTCTTACTGTCTTCTTTATAGAGACTGGCAACTAAGCGGGCTTTTTGTTATTTTTTGTCCTTAGCCAATCCTTTGTGATGTGAAAAAAAAGTAATAAAGACACCTTGCAAACAATTTCGGCTTCGTTTAGGAGTAATAATACATGCAGTAAGTGATGGGTGTGTATGGGTGTGAGGCATTCCACTTACCATAACATAAAGGGTTGGAACTCGATGGCGGGAAGTGCATGAAGTGTTGGCGGAAATCCCTGTAGATGGGTTAGTATCGTGTTGATGGGCGATGTAAGGCGTGTGAAATGTTTGGCGTACGGTAGGTGTCTAGACTCGTAAATAGTGAGAGTAATGAATTAGTAGGGTCACGGGAAAGAAATAGATATGTCAGATTGAGCATATAAAAGTCTGGGAATTATGGGGTTGAAGGCGTGTAATGGTAGTGAGTGAGAATTGAATTGCGATTAATGTAGATGTTTAGTTAGGCTAAAATACTGTGTGTGTACAGTCACTGAAAATAAATGATAAAATAATAGATATGTTTTTAATTATACAAGGAAAGATTTGTAATGGCAGAGGAAAGCGTATTACTCTTCCATTGACCAGTGTATGAAAACGGTAGATAGATTTATATAGAATGATGCAAAGACTACTCTATACTGGACTTGCTACTCATTTTGGGCTATTTCCAGTGGAGGCCAGTTTTGCGATTCCTGGCATTTTCGAACATCACTCCCTTTTCCCTTTCTGTGGTTTATCAGTATATATGATATACCGTTATCTTCGTAAATGTTTGTTCTATAATAGTATCAAATAAAAAACAGTAAAATACACTAAAGAAATGACATTATGAGAGACTGAAGAAATATGCATGACCTCAATATTCACTTAAACTCATCGACATTTAATATTTTGCGAGAAAACATTTTAGATGAAACATATCAGTAGAAGCAGATTTTCATTAGCTTTCCATTGATATATTTCGTTTTCTTATAAATGAATCAGAACCATGCATAAATTAGCGTTAACTAAAAAAATAGGACCATCTATCGGTAAAATTACCAGATTGATGATGTTATTTATTTAGCTAACGGTAATTTATGCATGGTTCTAATTAATTTATCAGAAAACGAAATATATCAATGGAAAGTTAATATAATTCCGCTTCTATTGATATGTTGCATGTAATAAGCCTTCACGCAAAAAATTAAATGGCGTTGAGTTTAAGTGAATAGAAAGAAGTTCATGCATATTTCTTCAGAGTCTCATAAAGGAATTTCTTTAGTGTATTTTACAGTTTTTTATTTGATAATATTATAGAACAAACATTTAGGAAGATAACAGTGTATTATTTATACTGATAAGCAATAGTCTACTGTTTTCATGGAACAATTATTTACTTGCCGATCCGATTGATGATGTTATTTTTTTAGTTAACGCTAATTTATGCATGGTTCTAATTCATTTATCAGAA
>JACEEZ010019810.1:118363-160863 GCA_016584305.1 Chionoecetes opilio | reverse complement strand
TAATATATGGCCCTGCTCTTTGTACATTTGTACACAGTATAGCGATTTTTCATCACTCCAATTGGCTTTTCTGGTAAATCTTAGTTCCTTGATCAATCCCTAAAGTTCTTTTATCCCTGTCTTGGTGTTATTTAAGGCTGCGAGGATCTCTTGAGGAACGGCTCCCGGACAAATGACCGATGGACACTTGACCGACGGACTTTTGACCGAAAGCCATATGACCGAACTGACATATCACCGAAGGACATTTCACCGAACGGACATCTGGCCGAACGGACATTTATCCAAATGGACATTTGGCTGAACTGGCATTCAGCTTAGATGTAAACGACCGAAGATATAATTAACAAAATGAACGTCAAATGAACATATGGCTTTTTAATTTTAGTTTTTCTTCAATTGCTTCATAATACAGACTTTATACACTATAAAAGGATAACATAGTTGTATGATTAAAAAATTTCATTGCAGAGCTTCTCCTTGAATAATGTCGTCTTCTGTTTTTAATCGCCCACCACAACTTTGCGTTCACATCGCCAATATATTTCATTCTCTTTTCGTTCATCAGTGATGTAGATGTAACCATCAAGCACAATCGTTCTTCCTCCTATAGTCGTTGGTATGAATTACATGATCTTAAAATAAATAAAAAAAAATATATACGCGAATAATAACAATGTACATAAACATATATAAATGCAGAATATATTGAAACAAGACACTGAAAAAATATCGGCTTACCTTTACAAGTTCTGAAAAGCGACTGCATCGAGTCTAGGCTAGCTGGCTAACGTTGGTTTGGTTTGGGGTGTGGCTATAAAGTTCAAACAAGCAACATACCATTAATTAAAGTGAAATTGGGGAAATTAAAAGCTTATTGTTTTCGAATAATGCAGAGTATTTATTACTATTAAGAGTACGTTAATGAGTGTAACATATTAACAGTTATTTTAACCCGGGACTACGGGAGTTGTGAAATTTTCCGGGCCCCGAGTGCGGCAAAGTAAGTGCAACAGTGACCATTACATAATTGGTTGAAAATCACATCAACGACAGGGTAGTAAAAATCCGCATCCGGGAATATATCTATTTTTAAAGCAAATGTATCGGATTGTGGTGTTGTTGTGGTCGGGAGATGAAATATCTTGCGCGAATGGCACCTAATCGCATGCGAGAGACTACTGAGGTGGGGTCAGGGATGCCACTCCTTGGTGCTTTTTCCAAGATTTTGAGGGGATTATTCAAGTATTTCTCCAGTAGTTTATCTCAAGGTAAGCATGTGTACCGTATTTAAGATTCAGTTTCAATCCTTTTTCAAAGACCCTGGGATATATTTGTCGATCCTGTGATTTTTTGGGGGGATTTTTGTCTAGGGATATTTGAAAATTTAGAGTGGCATCCCTGGGTATGGTGGTGGTGTAAGTGGTGGAGGGAGTACGGGGTAATTGATAATACAAAGCGCTCTATATTTCGCCTATAAAGCACTCTGATGGCTCTTTATGTGTATAAACTTGTATCAGAAGGCTCTTTTGAGGAATATACACCACAAAATATGGCATGGCGTACGTAGAGAGTAAATAACAAAGTACGGTAATTAAATGCGGTACATATGCTTACCTACATATAAACTACTGGAGAAATTTTTGAATATTCCCTCCAAAAATCACAAGACAGACAAAAAAAATCACAAGGCCATGGCCTAGGTCCCAAGATCTTGAGAAAAAACCCAAGGAGTGGTATCCTTGCGTACATCGTAGTTAGGCAGATGGTGGTGCGTGGTACCAACGGCTGACATCGCGGCCTACATGTGACACAGTTTGTAGACTTCTACGAATGTAGGCGCGGTTTTTGTATGCACTTGAAAATCGTGCTTCCGGAAAGCATGCCGCAGTCGCTCAGGAGAGCCTTCCGGAAGGCATGCTGCAGCCCACGTGTTAATAAAGCTCCCTACATGTATATTTTGTATATGTTTTGAAGGGAACAAGACTTTGAACAACAACTTTGCCAGTTGTCTGTTCGGTCATTTACGTCTCAGTTGAATGCCAGTTCGGTCAAATGTCCATTCGGATAAATGTCCGTTCGTTCAAATGTCCGTTCGATGAAATGTCCGTCCACGAAATGTCCGTTGGTCAAGTGTCCGTCGGTTATCTGTCCGGGCACGTGAGGAACAGTATGAACCCTGGTGATGCTATCACAGGCGCGGTAGTTGACTTGTCTTCTTCAGGAAGGCACAGGTAGACGGATAACATCGTATTGTCGTGCTAAAAACAGGGAGGATTGGAATATGAGATAATGAGAACGCTTTGTTTACATAGAGGATCTTCAACGGGAATACATCGTCATTTCTAATTACTATTTTATTTCACCAAAAGTCGTATTATACGAGACAAAAATTTTAGAAGCTCAAACATATTACCAAAGATGTATTTCACACAATATATTATAAGTTAAGAATTTGTAAGCGGTAATTTTTAGCTGCTGACTATAGCCAACTATTTTGCTAGATTTGTGAATTATGACCGACGACTTCTGACGGACATAGTTCATCGGCCATAATCTAAGTCCGATTTGGGACTTAGCTATGGCCGACCATAAACACTATGATGGATATCACCTCTGGTAGTTGTGAACACAAGGTCCCCAGTTCAAGTCCCGCAAGGAGCAACTGTTTCGTCCATCGTCGAGTGGTCGAAGATACCTTGACGCTGCATGAACCACACCTTCGACTGTGACTACAAGTGCGACGGAGGGCACCAGATAGTAGCATGAGCCTCAGATCAAGCCATTACATAAAACCATCACAAGTTTCACTATAAAAATGCAGCCTGCGTCACCACTGGCGAGGGACAACCATCACAGCCCTCCAGAATGTGCTGGGCCAACCTCCTGAGCCCTCAAGGAAAAATATATATAACCGACAGGCGCTATCAAGGTTTCAACAAAAAAAAATAACGTAAGTGATTTAGTAAAAAATAAATAATCTACTACCACAAAAAGTTTTACCGTTACTTTTGTACTTTATGCAGGCCACATATTACGTAAATGGTTTGCGGATGTGTGGAGTTGCGGTTGAGGAAATGCAAACTTTAAGAAATTTGCAGACTTGGCAGTTGCGAAAAGTAAGGCTAAGGGTATGCGGAAGTGCGTTTGAAGAAGTGGATTTTCGTTTATGGTGCCCACTTCTGGTGTATGTGTGTATGTGTGTGTGTGTGTGTGTGTGTGTGTGTGTTATTCATTCACTACATGGTCTTGTCCATGAGAGCTGGCTCGCGATCGCCAGTTTCACCCTCACAGTGCGAGCTTGGAACTCATTATTATTGATCTTTGGGCAATGCTGGGACCTCACACACCAGTCCCCCCCATCCCCTTGCTCAAGGGGGACAGTACCGCCCGAATTTTACAGTTGAAAAATCCCCGGGAATGAGCGGGGCTGGGGATCGAACGCCGGACCACAGAATGATGCCGGGCACCCTAACCAACTGAGCCACACGGACGGTGTGCGTATGTGTGTGCGTGTGTGTGTGTGTGTGTGTGTGTGTGTGTGTGTGTGTGTGTGTGTGTGTGTGTGTGTGTGTGTGTGTGTGTGTGTGTGTGTGTGTGTGTGTGTGTGTGTGTGTGTGTGTGTTCATATATATTTTTACGAAGATTATCACTGGACTTATATTTTTTCTTTAAATGGATATTCCTGATATTAAACTTGATACTTGATACTTGATACATTTATTTGGCCATAATGATAAGTACAAAGTATAAATTACATAACAAGTAATATGGCTAGGTCCATTAAGCCGAAGCTTTAAGAGGACCCGAAGTAAATCATATGTTCATAACAAACAGTGTTTAGGCCGCTATTATAAAAAAACCCATAAACTAACAAAAAAAACAGAAAATGACACTATCATAAAAGGAAAATAAGAACAAAACACATAGTATTGGGTAACAAAAACACAGTTATATAATAAAACTCGAAGAAAAGTGAAGTTAGTATTAAGGATAAGTATCCTCATTATATTTATTAATGAAATCCTTCATCAAATTTCGTTTAAAGGTGTTAGTGTTCGTGTTAGCTATGAAATGTTGTGGCAGATTGTTCCAGCATCTGGAGCCCCTGGACAGGATGCTCTGCTGGGCATGAGAAGTCTAACATTAACAAGGGCAAACGTAGATGCTGGGGTCTTCTGGTGATAACACGTTGTTGTAAATGAGTGAAGCCAGTGTCTATGGGAAATGAATATAAAGATTTATGTACAAATAAGTTCGTCTGTAGTAGTATTATGTCTGAAAGCTTTAGAAATCTGAATTCTCTGAAAATACTATTTGTGTGGTCGAAACGTTGTTTAAGGGCCATAATCCGTAGAAGTTTCTTTTGAACAATGAAAAGACTATTAAAGTAGGTTTTATAGGCACCTCCCCAAAGAGCACAGCAATATAAAAGATGAGGATATGTCAAAGTAAAATAGATTTGCCGAAGACAGGATACAGATTAACATGACCTTAACCTATATATTAACCCCGTTAATACAGATATCTTAGATTTTACAACATCGATATGTGCTTTCCACATCAACTTACTATCAATAACTACTCCTAAGAAATTTAATTCATATACTTTATGTATCGAAAAATGATTTATTCATATTCATATTTGTGTTGGGGGAGTCATTATGGGGCTGGAAACCATAAACTTAGTTTTGTTAATGTTTAGAGTAAATGTATTACAGTTGATCCAATCAGAGATTTTAAGTAACTCCTCATTCAATGTTGATGTTATATCATTAAGGTTATGCCCTTGGATTAAGACTGTAGTATTATCAGCGAACAATAAAAATTTAAGTTTGTTGCTACAGGGTACAATATCATTAATATAGATTAAAAAGAGTATGGGTCCAAGAATGGATCCCTGTGGCACCCCACATGTAATGGTGCTGTACGGAGATTATATATTGTTGTAAATAGTGCATTGTTTTCTATTAGTTAAATAACACTTGAACCAGTTAAGGGAACTGCAACGTACTCCGTAAACAGACAGCTTTTGTAATAAAATGTCGTGTGAAATTGTATCAAAGGCTTTGGTTAAGTCACAAAAAAATGTAATTTGAAACATCTTATTGTCTAAGGCACTATATATGTTTTATGAAAGATGGTGTACAGCTAAGTCAGTGGAAAATTTTGGACGAAAACCATATTGAGACGAAGTGAGAAGGGAGTGTTTTGAGAGATAATCTGTAAGTCTTACAACAATAAATTTTTCAAATATCTTACTGAAACTAGGCAAAATAGAAATTGGTCTATAGTTTTGAGGTAAAGAAATGTCACCTTTCTGAAATACAGGGATGACATGTGCAAGTTTTAAGTGATCATGCAGAAGTGAACGATGCAGAAGAAGCTACATAATGTCTAAAAGAGGTACTGTATATGATACAGCTCTATCACTAGTTAGGAATAGTAGGATAGATACATGTAAACCAATTGGCAACTAATACCAGCGCATTACTGTCATCCCTTCCCCCCTGCACGCCATTCTTGTCCTGGATCATACCTGACATCCTTAACGCGTCCGGATACAAGGTCAAACTGCAATATCCGTGACCATAGAAAACAATATTTCAATTTGTTCTATGTACATCATTATATACAGGCTAAGAGGGGGTAGTGAATATGATGGCACACGATAAATATTCCCTCCGGTGCCGCCCTGTAATAACAGCTTACCTTGAAAATGAGGACACCTTAATTGCTAATGGGAATTTCAAATGTATGAAAATGCCAGCACGGAGGCGTGTGTAATTAATTTTGCATCACTTTAATGAAATATTGATTTACATTATCTCTCAAACCCAGAAACCGTTGCAGCTTAGCTTTGACCTTTGATGCACAAAATAGAAAGTTTTTTTTTTTTTTTAAGTGATGATATAGTATATCGGGGTTTGATTCGATGACAGATATTGTTGTGGAGGCGAGCAGCAACAATTACCTAGTATTGCCCATTGCACTTACAGACCCAACCCATCAACCTCCAGGAAGATTATATAACAATTAGATCTTTTTGTTTTCTTGTCTGAAATTTGCACATTTACACCTTAAAGTAATCGTTCAGACCCATTTTTGTTTGCCTAATTATGTTGAATAACATTCAAAACACCTAATCCACCAAAAATAATTGATTTCCAGGCGTTATTTCCGTAAAAACACAACTTTTGTAAAAAGCGCGCGAAAAAAAATGTCTTCCTCCAACAGGGCTACGAATGTTATTGATGACGTCAGAGATGAACGCTCCAATGTAAACATCTGTCTGACACCCGTCAGCAAATGTTATGATAAGCGATTGTACTTCGGTGTCAGACAGTGAATCTGTCGCTGTGACAGATCTAGAGTACGATGCTCAATCTGAGACCAAAATAAATGACGCTGCTCGCGTATACTATGAGGAAAACGAACCTCAGATTGTGATGGGAACCCAACCCTATATGTTTGAACCAGAATACGAGGCGGACGAACAGATGTTAGCGGCAACAACAACCCCTTACCAAACCCTACACCAACCCCCTTACACACACAACCCCTACACACAACAACCCCTTACCAACAACTACACACAACCCTTACAACACACAACCCTTTACACACAACAACCCCTTACACACAACAACCCCCTTACACACAACAACCCCTTACACACACCCAACAACCCTTTACACACAACAACCCCTTACACACAACAACCCCTTACACACAACAACCCCTTACACACAACAACCCCTTACACACAACAACCCCTTACACACAACACCCCTTACAACACAACAACCCCCTTACACACACACCCTTACACACAGAACCCATTCACACACAACCCCTACAACACAACAACCCCCTTACACACAACAACACCCTTACACACAACAACCCCTTACCACAACAACCCTTACACACAACAACCCCTTACACACAACAACCCCTTACACACAACAACCCCTTACACACAACAACCCTTGCACAGAACCCCTGTACACACACACCCCTTACACACAACAACCCCTGACACATATGTCTTGACCAAAAGCTCTTACACACAACCCCTTACGCTAACCCTTTAGCGGAACGCTGCTACATAACGTGCCTTACACACGAACAACGCTTACACCACAATCCTTATACACAACATACCCCTTCACAACACCCTTACCACAGCATGTTGGTGGTAGTGGTGTGTGGTGACACAGCACTACAGATCTGGTGATGAGTGTGTGTGTGTTGTGTGTGGGGAGTGTGTGTGTGTGTGTGTGTGTGTGTGTGTGTGTGTGTGTGTTGTGTGGTGTGTGTGTGTGTGTGTGTGTGTGTGTGTGTGTGTGTGTGTGTGTGTGTGTGTGTGTGTGTGTGTGGTGAGTGTATCACTACACATCCTTGCAAATTTCAACTTCCCGTTCCAATCTGCCATAGTCCGCCGCACTAATCTTTTCAACACATTTAACGTTGTCGTATCAGTCGGAAACGTGTGCAGACCTTTCTCGAAAGGTACAGCTGTCTTGCTGCACCCATAAAGGATGCATGCATGTAGCATATCGCAAAAAAAATCTATCAGAAACACCCAAAAATCTTCAAGTACTATATTTATCTCTTGTGTTTACGTGCTTCTGATCAGCGCGGGGAGAGGAGGCCTTCCTCCTGTTACGTCACCGAGCCGTGGCGCATCGTCTGCCAGTTGCCAGCAGCGTTTTTGAAGCTCGGGGAATTTACAGATTTTGATTGCGGATAATTAAAAAACGGCTGACTAAATGCAAAAAGTGACAACATATTGTTGATACACTCGATAATGGCTATACTCTAACTACATAAAATCAGGAATGATGAAATGGTCTGGACAACTACTTTAACAGTGCAAGCATTAACCCGATTAACAGCTTAATGCTCATTAGCCTAACGCGGCTGAAATTAGTCCACACCAGATATTCGTTAGGACTCCGGCATACATTTACAACAAAACACAACACAACGTACGACTCAAATTTAATATAGATTCCCAACACAACGTACCATGACAAACGAAATTTATGAACGAATGAAAGCAGCGTTGTTTGATGGAAATATCGACTGTACAAAAATGTGAATATTGCTTTTTTTCGTCATTACTTCCTTTCATCATATTTTTTCGGTCTTTTTCTGTTTATTTACCCATTTACTCTTTTTGTAAGGAGTAGGATAGAGAGGGGGATGGGGGTGGTAGAGTTCATATTAATGCATGAAATGAGAGGGATGGAATCTAATAATGTTAAGCGATGAATATGAGAACTATGAATGCTGTGATGGTGATGTGTAAGGTGATAGTGATGATTAAAAAGAGAGAGAGAGAGAGAGAGAGAGAGAGAGAGAGAGAGAGAGAGAGAGAGAGAGAGAGAGAGAGAGAGAGAGAGAGAGAGAGAGAGAGAGAGAGAGAGAGAGAGAGAGAGAGAGAGAGAGAGAGAGAGAGAGAGAGAGAGAGAGAGAGAGAGAGAGAGAGAGAGAGAGAGAGAGAGAGAGAGAGAGAGAGAGAGAGAGAGAGCGTTTTATCCGCATATTCTCTGAACGAATCCGAAAAAAAGACGACCTGATGCAGACAAAGATGGGACGAAGAGATACTCGAATCGACGACCCAAAATAGTAAGGGTTGTCATATTTTTTCTCTCTCCCTCTCTCCTCTCTCTCATCTGTGTTTTCCTCCCTATTCCATTCTCTCTTTCAACCCTAACCTTACCTCCCTCCCTCCCTCTATACCTCCTTACATACACATTACACATTCCATCCTCGCCATGTGCCTCTTTTTACTATCCTTTTTTCCTCCCTTCTCCTCCTCCTCTTCTTCTCCTCTTCCACGAACACACTTCCTTTCCCTTAGCGAAGCACTTTCCCCGTCGTTCCACTAGCTATTTATTAATCCAACTTTTTTTCTCTCTCTCTCTTCGTCTCTCTCTCCTCATCTCTCTCTCTCTCCTCTCTTCTCTCTCTCTCTCTCTCTCTCTCTCTCTCTCTCTCTCTCTCTCTCTCTCTCCCTCCCTCTCCATCTCCTCTCTCCTCGCTCTCTCTCTCTCTCTCTCTCTCTCTCTCTCTCTCTCTCTCTATATATAATATATATATTATATATTATATATATATATATATATATATTATATAGATTTATCTCCTGCTATCTCTCGTTCTTTTTATTTATTTATTTCAATAATTAACTTTTGTGCATAATAATTTTTTCTTCCACTTTCTCGCATCTTAACCACATTTTTTTTCTTAATACTTTCCTTCCATTCCTCCTCCTCCTCCTCCTCCCAAGTGTTATCATGATAATCCTCCAATTTTCTCTCATGCCCTCTGCTCCGGAAGATAAAACTTATCTCTCATAGTCAAACATTTAAAGGCGGCAACACTATATCAGCTTTTCCTTCACTCACATAATACGTACCTAGAAGCTTCTTTTAGAATATTTGGTCAGTCCTGCTTTTTGTTAATATGCTTCTCCTTTGTGTGTGTGTGTGTGGGTTGATCTCTCTCTCTCTCTCTCTCTCTCTCTCTCTCTCTCTCTCTCTCTCTCTCTCTCTCTCTCTCTCTCTCTCTCTCTCCACTCAGTCACTCCTTTTATTACATACTAGCCGCAAAGCCGCATAATACGTACCTAGAAGCTTCTTTTGGAATATATGGTCAGTCCTGCTTTATGTTAATATGCTTCTCCTGTGTGTGTGTGTGTGGGTTTATCTCTCTCTCGCTCTCTCTCTCTCTCTCTCTCTCTCTCTCTCTCTCTCTCTCTCTCTCTCCTCTCTCTCTCTCTCTCCTCTCTCTCTCTCTCTCTCTCTCTCTCTCTCTCTCTCTCTCTCATCTCTCTCGTCTCTCTCTCTCTCTTCTCTCTCTCTCTCTCTCTCTCTCTCTCCATCATCTCTCTCTCTCTCCTCTCTCTCTCTCCTCTCTCTCCTCTCTCTCTCTCTCTCCACTCGTCCTCCTTTTATTACATACTAGCCGCAAAGCCGCCCCCCGGGCGGACTTTTTGTCTAGCTCCTGCGGAGGGCTATTGGTGGGCCTTAAGAACATACGAACATAAGAAAATAAGGAAGCTACAAGAGGCCACGAGGCCTACACGTGGTAGTTCCTGTCACCTAACACTACCTACATCCACCTTTCATCCCCATCCATGAACCTATCCAGCTCCCCTTTAAAGCTCCTCAATGACTCAGCACTAATTACCTGTCTACTGAGACCATTCCATTCATTCACCACCCTATTTGTGAACCAGTTTTTCCCTATTTCCTTTCTAAATCTGCGCTTTTCCAGCTTGAATCCGTTACTTCTTGTTCTACCCTGGTTAAAAGCCGTAAGAACTTTTCCTACCTCTCCTTTATTAAATCCCTTTATCCACTTAAAAACTTCTATCAGATCGCCCCTTACTCTTCGTCTCTCGAGTGAGTGTAATTTTATAGACTTCAATCTCCTCCCCATAACTAAAGTTACGCATCCCTTGTATCATTTTGGTCATCCTTCTCTGCACTTTTTCTAACAACACTATATCCATCCTGTAATATGGAGACCAAAACTGAACTGCATAGTCTAGGTGAGGCCTGACTAGAGCCAGATAAAGCTTTAGATACTTCCGCACTTCTACTTTTAACACTTCTGGTAATGAATCCTAATACTCTATTAGCTCTATTTCTGGCCTCAATACATTGTTTCCTAGGTCGGAGGTCTGGCTCACCCTCAATCCAAGATCTTTTTCACCTTCTGATCTTTTCAGCGATACATTTCTTATGGTGTATCTATTACCAGGGTTTTTTTCTACCAACATTCATAACGCTACATTTATCAATATTAAATTTTCCCTCTGCCATCTGACTGCCCACTCGTTAAGTTTATCTAAGTCTCCCTGCAATATGTTTACGTCAGACTATGATCCAATAATCCTACCTAACTTAGTATCATCAGCAAACTTGCTGATATCACTGCTAATCCCACTATCCAAGTCGTTGATGTAAACCAAAAATAGTAATGGGCCCAAAACAGACCCTTGTGGAACTCCACTTGTCACCAGTCCCCATTCAGATTTGGAACCATTAATTGTAACCCTTTGTTGCCTATTACTTAGCCAAGCTCTGATCCAATGAAGAACCTTCCCATCTATACCATGAGCCCTAACCTTATTTAAGAGTCGCTCGTGTGGTACTTTGTCAAATGCCTTACTAAAGTCCAGATATATTATATCATAATCCTTATCATTATCTGCCGTCTCATAAACTTTCCTATAAAAACTCAATAAATTGGTGAGACATCACCTACCCTTGGTGAATCCATGTTGTGAATCATTGATCAAACTATGTTTATCTAAGTGCTCTATAATGTTTTTTGCAATAATAGATTCCAATAATTTACCCACCACTGATGTTAGACTTACGGGTCGATAATTTGACTTTAGTCCTCTGTCTCCCTTCTTAAATATGGGAACAACATTTCCTTTCCTCCACAATAATGGCACATCGCCTATCTCAACCGATTTCCTAAAAATGTGCACTAACGACTCACTAACAACCTCCTTGCATTCCTTTCATACCCTGGGATACACTTCATCTGGTCCTGGCGATTTAAATGTTTTCATTTTTTCTATACCCTCCTTTTTTCTCTTTTTTCTTTT
Source organism: Chionoecetes opilio (assembly GCA_016584305.1). Taxonomy (NCBI): domain Eukaryota; kingdom Metazoa; phylum Arthropoda; class Malacostraca; order Decapoda; family Majidae; genus Chionoecetes; species Chionoecetes opilio. The sequence goes on along the minus strand of JACEEZ010019810.1, from coordinate 149,225 downwards.
TTTTCTTTTTTTCTTTTTTCCTTTTTTTGTGTTTGGTAGGCCGAGGCCTACCAAACACAGACTCTCCAGATAGCCCCTTCTAAATTTCCTGAAATCATGGATGTAGAAATGTATGTATTAACGCCAACCCATTCACATCACCCCCAACCCATTCAGTCATCCATTACCCGTCAACCCCCCCCATTCACTCACCCATTACCCATCACCCCCCACCCATTCACTCACCCATTACCCGTCACCACACACCCATTCATTCACCCATTACACATCACCCCCCACCTATTCCCTCACCCATCACCCATCACCCCCAACCCATCACCCCCCACCCATTCACTCACCCATCATCCCACACCCATTACCCATCACCCCACCTATTCACTCACCCATTACCCATCACCCTACATCAAGGTTTTGCTCAATTCTCGCAACCCACATTTTTTTTCCAAAATTCTCTCTAATAGGCTACTAAAAATAAAAATAAATTAGAAGTGATCGAATCATCCCATAAGTGGGCTTAAAATGTGTCCCTGGTCGACCTGGCTCCAAAACTGTGCCATATGTGGGATTGCGTCACTGGGGGCGGCACCTATCGCGAACACACACACAGACAGACACACACACTTTCGCTATAATATTATAGATAAAAGACATCCTACACCCTCCTTCCATTCTCCCTCTGAAGACAGCTTAGTCCACATGTCTCCACTTCTATCATATCGACAATTCCTTCTTCCCACTTTCCTTTCCTTTACAACCGATTCCTTCCATTTCTCGTTCCTTCCTTTTCAATCACGAGGTTTTTTTTTATCCATTTTATGTAATTCTCACACACTTTCCTTTTTAGATACAGTTTTCCTCGTTGTCCTTTGCCCCTTTTTTCTATCTTTTCCTCTCTCCTACAGGCAGGTCCTTATTTGCTCCCCTCTGCGTTATCCTTCATTTGCAGGACTTGCATTGCTAAGTTAAGGACTAGAGCTGAAGGAGCCACGTAGGAAGCCTATGGGAATGACGGAAAGATAGCAAGTTTCCAGGAGATATGGAGAAAGAAGAAAATGGAAAAGTGGAATTGGAAGAAAGTGAGAAGGAGGAGGAGAAGAAAAAGAGGAATTGGAAGAAGGTGAGAAAGAGGAGGAAGAAGAAGAAAGATGAATTGAAAGTAAAGATAAGAAAAAAGGGTAATTGGAAGGTGAGAAGAAGGAGGGGGAATAGGAAAGAGGAATTGGAAGAAAGTAAAGACGAAGAGGAGGAGGAGGAGGAGAAAAGAAATATATATAATCGTACATACATAGAAGAATAAGAGAAACATTAACAATATATAGAACATTGATGGGGAAGACTGTGATGTCAGGATATACAAGACTACTGTTGGCGTTCCTATTAACGAAAAATGTTGTTCAGCTTGTCGGTAGAAAAGGAGGGCAAGAGGGAGGGAATGAGAAACAATACAGATGGCGACACAACATAATTACCTCGACATGTGGAGGTGAAGAGAGGTTGATGGAGATAAAATAATGGGGCACTGAAGAGTCGACAAGAGGTATCTTATCGCTCTATACCCTCTCCTCCCCCTTCCCTCCACCTATCACTCCAAGGGTGTGTGAGTGTGTGTGTGTGAGAGAGAGAGAGAGAGAGAGAGAGAGAGAGAGAGAGAGAGAGAGAGAGAGAGAGAGAGAGAGAGAGAGAGAGAGAGAGAGAGAGGAGAGAGAGAGAGAGAGAGAGAGAGAGAGAGAGAGAGAGAGAAGAGAGAGAGAGAGAGAGAGAGAGAGAGAGAGAGAGAGAGAGAGAGGAGAGAGAGAGGGAGAGAGGAGAGAGAGAGAGAGAGAGAGAGAGAGAGAGAGAGAGAGAGAGTAAAATTTGAGTTAAAGAAATATTGGCACCTACTTCTCGTTTGTCTGAAATACAAACTCAAAAGCAAAGAACTTCACACTTTTCGATGTAAGTCCCCATTTTCAAGTTCCTATTCGTTGCTATTCGACGGAAAATAAGCTTCCTGCGACGTGCTAATTTCACCCCAATATACACTTGGGCCGCAGCAGATACAATACATAGAGACGCATAACAAAGCACACTTTCTGTTGTTCACGTGGAAATTTTACTATAACAAGACAATACTAAGTTTCTTAACTTCCTTCCTCCTCCTCCTCCTCCTTCCTCTTCTTCGTCCTCAAGGTCATTGTCGTCCTCCTCCTCCTCCTCTTCCTCCTGAATTGGCAACCGTACAGCATTTCCTGACTCAAGTAATCGAGGAAAAATGTCTTAATCATGATTCAGTCTTACATGGAAATGCATACTCTCTCTCTCTCTCTCTCTCTCTCTCTCTCTCTCTCTCCTCTCTCCTCTCTCTCTCTCTCTCTCTCTCTCTCTCTCTCTCTCTCTCTCTCTCTCTCTCTCTCTCCTCTCTCTCTCTCCTCTCTCTCTCTCTCCTCTCTCTCTCTCTCTCTCTCTCTCTCTCTCTCCTCTCTCTCTCTCTTCTCTCTCTCTCTCTCTCTCTCTCTCTCTCTCTCTCTCTCTCTCTCTCTCTCTCTCTCCTCTCTCTCTCTCTCCTCTCTCTCATCTCCTCTCCCTTGTTCTGCTGGGTTTCTTCCTCGTCCAATTGTTTCGTTCTGGTTGTCCCTCTGACGCTCAGTTCTCCTCGTTCCATCGCCGTGTTATTCTTCCTCCTTCTGTCGTTCTCCTTGAACTCTCCTTGTCTCATATCCCCTCTTCTGCTCATTGTTACCTTTTTTACGCTTACTCGGTTTTGGCTACTTCAGTATTCCAGCCATGCTGTAATTATTTCCTCTCTGACATTATTTTTCCCTTTCGTTTCTGGTTCTGCGTTTTTGCTTCTTTTTTTTGTTCTTTTTTATTTTCTTCGTTATTTCATCATATATGTTATATTCTCGTTTTCTTTTTCTTGTTTTTTTTTTTCTTTTCATCATCTTATGTTTCTTCTTCTTCGCTAATTTTCGTACAATCATTGAGTTATTAATGGTTGTTTTTATTTCATTTTTTTCTTCTCTTTTGTTCTTTGACTTCGTGCCTTGTAATATTTTATACCAATAATTTGTATTCACATGCAGTCTTTTGATCTTTTTCCTTTTGTTTTATTATGAATTTGACGTCTGTTACTATCTCGAAACATTTTAAAGTCACTTCTCTGAATGTATTATGAATTTTACTTTCTATTCTGATATCACACGACACACCAGTGTTCATCAAAGGCTAAATAAAATGTTAAAAGGTGAAGAAATACTAGGAAAAATTAATTGAATGTAACAAACTGCGAGAAAAGGTAAGATTTTCAAGTAAAATAAATAAATTGGTAGATATGAATAAAAGATAAAATGTTGGAGGGACAAAAGTAAGAAAAAGGGGGAAAAATAAAAAAAAGAGTAGAATAGTTATAGCAGGAAGGCAGTATCGGCATCCTTAACAACGCTAACAGAAGGAGGAGGAGGAGGATTACATAGGATTACATAGGAATAACAGACACCAGGAGACCTATTGGTCCATGACGAGGGTATCTGCTGAAGTACATACTACTAACTATCAACTACTTGTAAGAAAACAGTTGGAAAATGATACCATGTCCCTAAAGAAGGTAGGAACATGGAAGTTTCGTAGTGCAGAATGGTAGGATATGAAATATACTAACTGCAACTACCACTACCACTACAACTAATCGATACGGGGGACTAGATATGAATTCGCAGGGCACTATCAATACCCATTTACTTTACAGTGCGCGTCAAGTCTGTTTTTAAATGTAGTTATTGTGCTGGCTTCGACAACATTTGCTGGTAACTTGTTCCATCGATCAACGACTCTAACATTGAAATAATTTTTACCGAGATCGGTGATGCAGCGTTGACCGTTTAGCTTTAAACCATTATTTCTTGTTGTCACTTGAGTTGAAAGCTCGAATAGATTCTCTTGATTAATGACATCAAATCCTTTTAGGATCTAAAAGGTTTTTATCAAGTCCCCACGGATTCTACGATCCTTTAAGGAAAACATTAAGTTTCCGCAGTCTCTCTTCATAAGATGAATTTCACAGAGATGGAATTTGTTTGGTTGCTCTTCTTTGTACTGATTCCAATTTGGCTTGATCTTTTACGAAACAGGGCGACCAGAATTGAACGGCATATTCCAAATAAGGCCTAACCAAGTACGTGTATAATTGTGTCATTACTTTCGGAGTTTTATGTTCAAAGCTGCCTTTAATAAAGCCCAACATCAGATTCGCCCTTTTAATGGCAGCTAGACAATGCGGACCGGTTTTAAGATCATTACTGATGATGACACCTAAATCCTTTTCCTGCTGTACTTCAGTTAACGATTTATTTTGCATTTGATAGCTATATTTGAGGTTATCGTTGCCTATATGCATTACTTTATATATATCGGAATTGAATTTTAATAGCCATTTTTCATTCCAATCTGATAGTTTGTCGAGATCACTTTGTATGAGTTCGCAGTTATCTCTAGTATATGCTTTACCGCCTAATTTGGTGTCATCTGCAAATTTCGATATTTTAGATACAAGTCCGCAGTCCAGATCGTTGATATATATCAGAAAAAGAGTAGAACCCAAGACCGAGCCCTGAGGCACCCCACTAGTAACATCTAACCAATCAGATGTCTCGCCATTTATTACTACCCGTTGTTTACGATTTGAAAGCAAATCGCCAACCCATGAACATAATTGCTCTCCTAAGCCATGTGCCCTTGGCTTGGTCAACAGTCGCTTATGGGGAACTGTATCGAAGGCTTTCATAAAATCAAGGTATATTACTTCCGAGGGAATTTTAGCGTCCCAGTTTGAATAAATGACATTAAAAAAATCCAGTAGGTTTGTTAAGCAGGATCTCTTATTTCGAAATCTATGCTGGGAGTTTAGTATTGAGTATTTTTCATTGAGAAAAGACACTATTTTATCCCACAATATTTTTTCAAATAGTTTAACAATCACAGACGGTAGAGTAATTGGGCGATAATTACTTGCGAGGCTCCTACTCCATTTCTTGAATATCTGTGTAACATTAGCTAATTTCCACATACTAGGAAATTTTTTGTCCATAAGCGATTTATTGAGAATAATCTTTAATGGGAGCGAAAGTTGACTTTGACATTCGTGTTATCTCTCCTATTTCCAATCTATCACATTCGAGTCCCGTATACATGTTTACTGGTTCTGGTAATGAAGCTTCGTCTTCTTTAATAAATACCGCATTAAAGTAATCATTGAGTACGCATGCCATGCTCTTATTACCATTTACCAAGATGTTATTCTTATCTTTCAGTGGCCCAATACTTGTTTTTACGTTTTTCTTACTTCGAACGTATTGAAAGAAACTTTTCGAGTTTGATTTGGATTCCTTTGCAATTTTTTCTTCATACTCGCGCTTTTTAGTCTTTATTAATCCTTTGCAACGACGTTTTACGTCATTGTATTCTCTAGAATCGCAGTCTGCATTTGATCGCTTGTAAACATAATACGCTCGGCGCTTACTGCCAATGATTTGTTGTTGAGGAGGAGGAGGAGGAAGAGAAGGAGGAAGAGGAGGAGGAGGAGGTGTGGTCTATAATGGGGAGAATGAGGCACTTGGTGTGGTTATGTGTAGCGAGGTGTAGATGTTTCTCTCTGTCTCTGTCTCTGTCTCTGTCTCTGTCTAGCAGTCTCTGTCTCTGTCTAGCAGTCTCTGTCTCTGTCTCTGTCTCTCCACTCATGAAAATACAAGGCACGTTGTTATGTGATGCGCCAACATTACTTATTACTATCATTGTCAAATTAATATTACAATTATTTTAGTAGTAGAAGTAGTAGTAGTAGTAGTAGTATATATAGTTGTTGTTGTTGTTGTTGTTGTAGTAGTAGTAGTAGTGATAAAGGAGGTAGTAGTACAAGAAGGCATATTCACACAGTTGTAGTGACCTTTCTCAACACGTACGTACCTGTTAGTGTCACTTCATAAGGAAAGAAAAAATTAAGTTAAAGTTAAGTTAAAGTTGGAGTAAAAGTGTCATGTAGTAATAATAAGTGTCCTAAAAGTTATGGAAATTCCCTGTGACTCGTGTTTTGCTAGTGTTTTACATGTATGAGCGGGAATGATAGATAGCGTCAGTCAGGAGCAGCTCTTTTCGGCATAGGAGTGAGGGAGGGAGGGAGGATAAGGACATCACGGAACACACTCACTTATGAGGCACGTAGTGTGGTTATGTGTAGCGAGGTGTAGATTTCTCTCTCTCTCTCTCTCTCTCTCTCTCTCCTCTCTCTCTCCTCTCTCTCTCTCTCTCTCTCTCTCTCCTCTCTCTCCTCTCTCTCTCTCCTCTCTCCTCTCTCTCCTCTCTCTCTCTTCTCTCCTCTCTCTCTCTCTCTCTCTCTCTCTCTCTCTCTCTCTCTCTCTCTCTCTCTCTCCTCTCTCTCTCTCTCTCTCTCTCTCTCTCTCGCTCTCTGTTCATCACTGCCATGATGAACAGAATAATCATGAAATATTTAACACGTCCTAAGCAGCGGACACTTGAAGGGGAAAAGGATGAGAGTAATTTCGGACGCATTGTATATCCATAGCAATGAAAAGAAATGGTGCGAAATTATGGAGCAATATTATAAAGGTTTATGTGAGTGGAAGTAAGTAGGTAAGAAGAGGAAAACTAGAGTGTGTAGTAGTTGTTAACTCACATCAGTTAACATTTACTGGATATGTTGGACTGGTGGCAACACGCAAGGCTTTCTCCATAGAGCAGTGGTGGTTTTCGACATATTTTAGTGTGGTCAAAGCATGTATCCTTTTTTTTACAACGCATGTACTTTTTTATTGAAATAATAATGTTAATATATTTTAGGTGATGAAACTGCATGTTGTACGGAATTAAATATTTCAGTAAATGACTGAAATGGTGAGAGTGATATGAGGTTTCTTGTATCTCCAACAACGTACATATTTACTTTAAGACCTCATCCACCTCGTTTTCCTTCTCCTTTAAGCACCTTAAACAAACACATGAAACATTAATTATGTATCAAGATGTCTTTAAGGATTCATATACACTGACCACCTGATTTATTCTCCATCTAAAAATTTATACATGTCAGTGATTAGGGATGAAATAGTATTAGCCCGTGTGTGCGTGTGCGTGTGCGTGTGCGTGTGCGTGTGTGTGTGTGTGTGTGTGTGTGTGTGTGTGTGTGTGTGTGTGTGCATTGTGGGCGGCCTTTGTCTGCTTTCTGTATTGTTGTTTTAGTGTTGCGCTGCGGAGTGTGTGTTGTATTAGTGTGGTGGTTGTGTGTTGGTGTGTGTTGTTGTGTGTTGGTGTGTGTGTGTAGTGGTGTTGTGTGTGTGTGTGTGTTGTTTGTGTGTGTGTGTTTGTGTGTGGTGTGTGTGTGTTGTGTGTGTGTGTGGTGTGTGTGTGTGTGTGTGTGTGTGTGTGTGTGTGTGTGTGTGTGCATTGTGGGCGGCCTTTGTCCTGCTTCTCCTGTATCTGTTGTTTTACGTGTTCGCAACACGCAATGCGGCAAAGCCGTCTGTATGTAAAAGCCTGCGCCTGAGATTGATGACGTCACGGATGGAGTCTGTACGAGGCCACCGAGATGACAAGTTTACCTACCTAATTATATGTTTATCAGTATAAAAGATATATTGTTATCTTCGGAAATGTTTGTTCTATAATATTATCAAATAAAAACCCGTAAAACACACTAAGCAAATGCCATTATGCGACTCTCAAGAAATATGCATGAACTTTAACTCTTCGCCATATAATATTTTGTTCAAAAACATTTTACATGGTGAATATCAATAGAAGCGGAATTTAATTAGCTTTCCATTGCTATATTTTGTTTTCTGATAAATGAATTAAAACCATACATAAATTAGCGTTAACTAACTAAAAAGATCATGAAATCTTGTAATATTTCCCGATTGATGATGTTATTTATTTAGTTAACGCTAATGTATGTATGGTTCTAATTCATTTGTCAGAAAACAAAATATAACAATGGAAAGCTAATTAAATTCCGCTTTTATTGATATTCTCCATGTAAAATGTTTGCGAGCAAAATATTAAATGGCGAAGAGTTTAAGTTCATGCATATTTCTTGAGAGTCTCATAATGGCATTTCTTTAGTGTGGTTTACGGTTTTTTATTTGATAATATTATAGAACAAACATTTCCAAAGATAACAGTATATCTTTTATACTGATAAACATATATTAGATAGGAAATTACCCGATTTCATGATGTTATGTATTTAGTTAACGCTAATTTATGCACATGCTGCCAATTCATTTATCAGTAAACGAAATATATCAATGGAAAGCGAATTAAATTCCGCTTCTATTGATATTCTCCATGAAAAATGTTTTTGAGCGAAATATTAAATGGCGAAGAGTTAACAGTGGGTGAAAGGTGGGTGCAATGAGAGCCATACCGCCCGTACATCCTCACTCGCTGAAAGCTCGGCTCCTACTGACTTGTGGAGCAGACTCTGCTACTGACGTCACGTCCATCCCGCTCTCCCAGACGCAGGCTTTTACATACAGACGGCTTTGAATGCGGTCGCCCTGCTAATATTGTATTCGTTACCTTGTTCTTGTTTCTTCTTTGACTGATTTTTTTTCTCTCACTCTATCTATCTATCAATCTTTTTTCCTTTTTTTTCTAAATTACTACGTATATTATTCACACTACGATTGATTCTTCATACGACACTTTTTATTGCTACCTTACCCTAGCTGCTTAATATTTTTTTAAATCATCCTCCTGCACTGCAAGTTTGATTTCTCTGCATTACTGTGTTTTCTGAGACACTGCATTCATAAGTCTGGTTCTTCCTTTCATTCCTACCGCCGTAATAATTTTCGAACCAACCCTGATCCGAAAAAGACTCCTATGCAACCCTTTAGTCCTTCCTCACCACCTCTCTCCTATTCCTCTAATCCTCTATATCCATAATACAAAGTAGAGAGAAAAAAAAAGTCTCGGTAAAAGAAAACCGTCTCCGGTATCGTTCAGTGCCCATAAAGGAGACATATTCGAAGGTTCATTAGGGTGTTTCGATACTCCATTAGCTGGATATCGTAAGCCGCAGTCTGGAAGCTCCGGTGATAATTATCATTTCGCGTAGGAGGAATGGGAATCGACCTTACTCTTGAAGACCTGTAAATATGCGAAAAATATACGAAGATTTGAGGCATGAAGGTGAAGGTAGTGGTGGTGGTGGTGGAGGGTGAGGTGGTTAGTGTGGTAAAGATTGGTGTAGAAGATTATGTTTTGGTGATAGAGAATGTGCAATAAATATTAGTTGGGGGATATTACGTAAACATTTAAAAAAACACTAGAAAAATAAGAAAAAAGGAAAGGAGATACGTATATTTATTTCATATGTGTGTGTGTGTGTGTGTGTGTGTGTGTGTGTTCACCCATGGTCTTGTCCACGCGAGCTGGCTCGCGATCGCCAGTTCTCACCCTCTCAGTGCGAGCTAGGAGCTCATTATTACCGATCTTTGGGCAATGACGCATTGTGTGTGTGTGTGTGTGTGTGTGTGTGTGTGTGTGTGTGTGTGTGTGTGTGTGTGTGTGTGTGTGTGTGTGTGTGTGTGTGTGTGTGTGTGTGTGTGTGTGTGTGTGTGTAAAAAACAACAAAAGGAAATATGTGTGTCACTCGTTATATAAATTCTTCCTTTATTTATGTGGAAGTATGTATATAGTGAATTACATTTCTCTTCCTAATTCATACTTCCGTCAGCTTTCATAATTTTCCATTTTTCCCTTCCACATACCTCTAATGTATTTTTTTCTCTCATGCATATTTCCTCTCACTTGTATTCTTACCATTATCTTCTTTCCTCATTCATCTCAAATGTATTCTCCATTTTACCTTTCCTACTGTTTCCCCTCCTCCTCCTCCATCTCCCTCTCCCCCTCCCACTCTCCCTCCTCCTCCTCATCCGCTTTCTTATCCTCCTTCTCTTCCTAACATTCCTTCCGCCCTCTACCAAATCAGCCTCATAAATTAGGATTATATCGCCCCGTAGCTCACCGTAAACTCGTCAGCGTCGTGTTGTGATCGTGTCCGCGTGTTCGAAATGACGCCATCTTGTTCACTTATGACAGGTTCGAGGCTTCGCGAATCACGCTCAAACGCACACGATACAAATTATCCGCACACCGCGATGGCCTTAGTGGGGGTTTATTGGTTTGATTCGAGGAAGGGTGAACCCGAAGCACCTTTCAATGTTTGTCACTTGAGCAGGAATCCCGCTCGAGCCTGCATGCTGGCTAGATTGCGAAGCTGCATTTCATACTATTTTGGCTTTTTGAGTCTTGAAATATTGTGTTCATTTCTTTTCTTTGTGTTTTTCGTCAGTGTTTTCATTTTTTGTTTTATATATACATATACATATACATATACATATACATATACATATACATATAATATATATATATATATATATATATATATATATATTATATATATATATATATATATATATATATATATACTCATACTCATACTTCAGAATAATAAAGTACATTGCAAATACTACCTATATATACATATATTGACGAGCTTAAGTTAAACCTTCACTTTCCCGTCATTTGCGTGTCATGCCCCAATTTTTTGTATTGTCATAGTTCATTTTTTTTTTTTTTTTCAGTATATTTTTCCTGCATTCAGCTCCACTGTTTTGTTTGTTATTTTATATATAATCGTATCTACGTCAATCACTAAATAATGTTTTTCGTTTCTTTCTATTTATACCACCACATCCATTACCACCAATACTACCACTATTACCACTATTACCGCTATTAGTACTATTACTACATATATCATCATCATTATTGTCTATACATTTTAAACTAGAGAACATTTGCTTAAATTATTATTTTTTTTTAAACTTACCCAAAACACCACATAATTCACCACCCAAAAGACCCCGCATGCAACAGGGTGTGTCGTTCCCTGTAGCGCAAACATACATGGAAAGGGTTGAGAAAATTGAAGAAGAGTATGGGAATGAACAAACAAAGACAAACAAATAAAGTAAGGGGAAGAACAGGAGGGAAGGAAGTGCGTTGATAAAGGAAGTACATAGCTGACGTTGGAGAAGTTCTTTTTTTCTCTCTCTCTCTCTCTCTCTCTCTCTGGCATCCTTTTGTTGGCACCCCTCCTTGGCACTCTTTCCTGAATCGCTTTCAGGATCTCTGCTGGCACTGTTCCCTAACACCAATCCTCTTCTACACTTCATTTCCGCCCCTTCTACCACCTTGCAATCTTGAATATTCTGTTCTCTTTCTATATTTCCGTATGTGTGTGTGTGTGTGTGTGTGTGTGTGTGTGTGTGTGTGTGTGTGTGTGTGTGTGTGTGTGTGTGTGTGTGTGTATGTGTGTGTGTGTGTGTATGTATGTGTGTGTGTGTGTGTGTGTGTGTGTATGTGTGTATGTGTTTGCCTTTCTTCTCAAGTTTCCTAAATACTCACACACTTCCCTTCGATTACAATTATGCCCACACAATGCAAATAATGAGCGTGACCTGCATACACTTTCATTTGCTTCCTTCTCCTCTTACTCCTCATTATCATTTTCCTCCACCCCTACCCCATCCTCTTCTATCTGTTCCATATCATCCTCCACCACCTTTACCTCCTTTGTCTGTTGTTGCTCCTCCTCCTCCTTCTCCTCCTCCTCCACTTTCCCGGGTATAGCTGGTGAATCAAAGAAGGCTGATTTGCATAGTTGGGTGGAGGTGGGTGGGTGACGGGGGGCCAAGTTAATGGTCACGCACGGTGCCTCCATCTTCAAATGTGCCAGCCAGTCGGTAGCGGGGGGCGAGGCTTCATCAATAACACCTGGTGACGGAAATCCATATCGTCGCGTTAATGTTCTTGTAGAAAGGATGGGTTGCTGGTTGGAGAGGAGGGAATCGACGGAAAGGAGGAGGACATAAGGGATTACGTTTACACCTACAAACTTAATCTACCTTTGGATATATGCCTTGATCTGTATAACAAACTTGTAACGCCTGTAATGCTGTATGGTTGTGAAGTATGGGGCTATGGTAATATTCAACAGCTAAACACCGCACGTAATAAATTTTACAAAAGACTACTTAAGCTTAGTAAGTCCACATCAACCTGTATGATTATTGGTGAACTGGGATGTAAGAGCTTAGAGGAGGTTATAGGTAACCGAATGGTTAACTTTTGGTATGGTATTGCCAATGGTCGAGGTAAAATTTCAAATGCATTATATTTTTTCATAAAAAGATTACATGAAATGCAACAATATAAATCACCCTGGCTAACTAGGGTAATAGATGTCCTAAATAGCCACGGAATGTCAAACATATTTAGTCAGGCTGCATCTATTAAAGAGCTGTGGCTTAAGGAAGCGTTTAAGTTGCGGTCGAGTGATATGTATAAACAAAAATGGTGTGAAGAAGTGGAGAACAATTAGGCGTGTGTTAACTACAGACTAATGACTACGTGTACAGAACTCAAGAACTACTTATTGAAATTGCCTAAACAGTATGCTATTAATATATGTAAATTTAAATGTGGAAACAGCAAATTACCAATTGTAGTTGGAAGGTACAATAATGTTAGTATAGATGAAAGGTTATGTGTTATATGTACTGCAAATGAGATTGGTGATGAATTTCATTATTTATTTATGTGTAAGCACTTTGAGGAGAAGAGGAGATTATACCTCAAGAAATATTATCATGATAACCCAAATTTTCTGAAAATGCAACAGTTGTTTGACACTACAAATATGCGTACTATGTACAATTTAGCCAGGTTTGTTTGTTGTATTTTGAAGTGCTTTGAAAATATAACGTAGTAGGAATAGATATATGATATATGTTTGAGTTTAGGTTTAAGTGGTGTCTATTTTTGTTTAGTGATTACTCTGTATACCCCGTCTCGGGGTCGCTGGAGTATAATAAACCTTTCAAACCTTTCAAACCTTTCAAACCTGCATGTGGTTCTAAGTGTGGTGGAAATAGTGATGGTGGTTTTGTGTTATTGTTATGTTTTTTTGTGTTGTTTCTAATTTTCTGATATGTTGGTTTGGTGTTTGGAAGGCGGTTGGTGTTGTGGTTATAGGTGATAGGAGTAACCAACATTTTTTGTGCTCCCTGACTTCTGTTTGTTGTTGTGTTTTCAAAAGAATGATAAGTTTGTTTGTTTGTTTGTTTAGAGGATAATTCCTCGGATCCGTAGTGATCTACCGCTGCAGCTTAATGTTGGCCGAAGCCACCACCCCGGGAGGGGGGTCACAAACCCCCGGCTAACACCCGGTACCCATTCACTGCTGGGTGGAGAGGGGCTCGGATTTTAAGAAAGACCACCCATCTATCTTCGCTCCGCCCGGGGTTCGAACCCGGGACTTCTCGGTTGTGAGTCGAGCATGCTAACCACTACACTACGGAGTACCCGATGCTGTGGTACCCGATGTTGTGGCAATAGTGTAAGTGGTGTCAACTATTGGTAGTAGTTGAGGTAATATATATATATATTTTTTCTCCTTTCCTCGAATCTGAGTGTGTTTAGGGAGAGGGGGAATGCATATCGTTGGTTGTGTTATTGTTTTAGTGGGATGATAAGATGAGTATTCAAGGAACATTTCTTGGTTGAAATTAGAAACTTTATATTTTTGGAATACATAAGTGCTTCCTTGTACATGTTTTGAAGTGTATTTTATAGCATGTAATAAGTATATGATAATGATATTATTGGATGAGAATTCTAACAAATATTTTTTTAAAGAAATGTTGACTTGTTATGGTGTTTGGAGGATCAGGTAATTTTAGACGACGAAGAAAGATCTTTTGTCATTATTAGCTGGTTAAAACAGACAATAGAAAGTTAAGTAATATCAACATAAGTTATTATTATAAGGTTGTGGAAAATCATACAAGTATGTTCATCCTGTTATAGATGAAAAGGGAAACGTTGATGAAAAGACAACATCACGAAAGTAGGGACAAAAAAAGTAGGAGGAGGAAAATGGATAGATAAGAAAACGGGAAGGAGAAAAAAGTGAAGAGGAAAATGTGGTAACGATGACGAACCTTCTTAACTTGTAACTCTTGCAAGAGCGGAAACTCCTGTCTTGTCCAGTCGTAAGCAAGGCGAGGTGGGAACGTGAGTGTAACGAGAGAGAGAGAGAGAGAGAGAGAGAGAGAGAGAGAGAGAGAGAGAGAGAGAGAGAGAGAGAGAGAGAGAGAGAGAGAGAGAGAGAGAGAGAGAGAGAGAGAGAGAGAGAGAGAGAGAGAGAGAGAGAGAGAGTATTATACATTATTGTGACAAGAACTGAGAGAGTGTTAAGATTTTATGCATTTCCAGAAGTAGTAGTTTACACCTCTTCTCTTTACCTTCCCCTTTTTCTCTTCCTATTAACGGCGTATATCTCCCCCTCCTCCTCTTGCTTTCCCTCTGCCAGCCAGGTAGTGCCCCCCCCCCCTCCCCCATCATCTCCCTTGACATCTTCTTGCACCATTCCCTAGCGTGTTGTGCTGACCACGGCCCCGCGTTTACCCCCTCCCCCTGCCCCCACTCTGCCTGTAATGTTCTTCAACCACACGCGAGTACTAGACTGAACATGAGAGAGAGAGAGACAGATATATATATATATATATATATATATATATATATATATATATAATTGATTTTCTTAGTTGGTAGTACATCTTGATATTTCAGGGTGACAAAGACACGCGTCATACTTGGGGTTGTTTATGCGCAACGTTTCACCAAAGGCACTTGGCATCATCAGGCTAAAAATAGTTAAAAATTTAATATATTGCAATGCTAAAAAGCGAACATCTAAAAAAATTTTTCTAAGAAACAATAAAATATTCCTATATTATCTAAAATTACTAACTAATAAATAAAATATAATTTGTACTTAACGGACCTTGGTGTGCATGCTGTCTGAGTTGGTAGAGGACTGAATGAACAATAGTTTCGTGGGTAACATTTCAGCTTGTGTGGGGCGATCGAACCGAGAGTCGGGCAATCGAAACAGTGATAGTCATTTGAGTATATGTAGTTGGTGTGAAATGACTTGGTTATTAAGATCAGGGGACAGATGCTTGATGTGTATGGATTCTAATAATTTAGTGTCACTAGGGTAGTGTGCCTTGGATAGGATACTAAAGTCATTCATGGAAAAAGGGTGATCTAAATCATGTGAGTGTGAGCGGATTGCAGATTGCGAAGGTGAAGAAATGGGTCGACCAGTACGTGCAGAAACACCTTTATGCTCAGAAAGCCTAGGGGTTAGATTCCTTGTCGTCTCGACGACGTATCTAGCGTTACAACTAGAACATTTGAATTCGTAAATTATGTTAGAAATAAGGGCTTTAGGTATAGAGTCTTTATATTTGAAATGAGTTCTTAAGGTAAATGAATTAGTAAAAATACATTTTAATTTAGAGTTAGGAAGATGTAACTTAAGTAGATCATTGAGTTTTTTTCGAATGGTGTAACTGAGAATTCATTTCAAATATAAAGACTCTATACCTAAAGCCCTTATTTCTAACATAATTTACGAATTCAAATGTTCTAGTTGTAACGCTAGATACGTCGGCGAGACGACAAGGAATCTAACCCTTAGGCTTTCTGAGCATAAAGGTGTTTCTGCACGTACTGGTCGACCCATTTCTTCACCTTCGCAATCTGCAATCCGCTCACACTCACATGATTTAGATCACCCTTTTTCTATGAATGACTTTAGTATCCTATCCAAGGCACACTACCCTAGTGACACTAACTTATTAGAATCCATACACATCAAGCATCTGTCCCCTGATCTTAATAACCAAGTCATTTCACACCAACTACATATACTCAAATGACTATCACTGTTTCGATTGCCCGACTCTCGGTTCGATCGCCCCACACAAGCTGAAATGTTACCCACGAAACTAGTGTTCATTCAGTCCTCTACCAACTCAGACAGCATACACACCAAGGTCCGTTAGGTACAAATTATATTTTATTTATTAGTTAGTAATTTTAGATAATATAGGAATATTTTATTGTTTCTTAGAAATAATTTTTTAGATGTTCGCTTTTTAGCATTGCAATATATTAAATTTTTAACTATTTTTAGCCTGATGATGCCAAGTGCCTTTGGCGAAACGTTGCGCATAAACAACCCCAAGTATGACGAGTGTCTTTGTCACCCTGAAATATCAAGATATATATATATATATATATATATATCAAATATATATATATATATATATATATATCAAATATATATATATATATATATATATATCAATATATATATATATATATATATATATAATATATATATATATAATATATATATATATATATATATATATATATATATATATAATATATATATATATATATATATATATATATAGCGAGAGAGAGAGAGAGAGACTGCTGAATTCCGCTCTAACAGTTTTAAGTTCCCGGACCAATAGACCAGAACAATATAAACTACAAAAAAAAGGTGGTTTGAGTGAAATGTGATTAGAGAATGATAAAAGTAAAAAGAAGGTCGTGACGGAGGAATAATGTATATGAAGGGGAGGATATACGTATATAGCATACCGAGAGGAACAAGTATCATGGACGAATCGACATGAATAAAGGTAGATGATGAGCATGAAAAAATCTATTACACATGCAAGAAATGGATAATAGCCATGAACAAAAGTAAAAAGAAAGATCGCAAAACACATTACCAAAACTGGACGAAAAGGAACGGGAGGAAAACGAAATTAATGAGTAAAACGAGAGATGATAGCAATACAGAAAAACAGGAAAACGATGTAAGTGAAAGGCTAACAAACCCCTCAAAAAGGAGAAGGTGTGTTTTATCCTGTTTTGGTTTAGGTCAGAACACAAGGGTCAGGGGTCAGTAGGGGGACAGGGAGGGTGGGGGCGGGGAGGTCGACAGTCTCTGGAAATTATGGGTAAACTTGAAGGCAACGGCCAAACCTCAGTTCCTTAATGAGATAATATCTTGCGTTAATTACTACACTCCCTTCTCCTCCTCCTCTTCCTCTTCCTCATTACTTCGTGTCCCTTTCAGTCTTATTTTGCTTCCTATTTCTCTCTCTCTCTCTCTCTCTCTCTTTTTTTTTTTTTTTTTTTTTTTTTTTTTTTTTTTTAAACATACATATAACTAATGCCCAAAGGTGCACTGTCGTGTGCTACCTATCTTAAGGGCAATTCACACATAAATATAAAGACCTAAAAACTAAAAACTAACATTATATACATATATGCATCACTAAAGTGTTTGTTGAGTCACTGTTGCTGTCACTAGTGTCACAGTATAACTAGCCTCAGCGGGGTGGGCTTCAACAGTCTCCACCGATTGGCCGCCAACTTTACACTTTGTGTGTTCATCTCCTGTATGTGAGACAGCGGCCGTGAAAATGTTCCACATCCTGGAGACGCGGCCCACAAAGGTGCGTTGGTGCTGGCTGGCACGGGAACGCGGCACCTCCACTGCATCACCACTGGTAAGCACCGTTCTCGTGCCTCGCGTGGCGACTCTCGGAGGCTGTCGTAACCCAGCCAGGTGTGGCACTCCCTGCACCTGTGCCTTGTGGAATACCACAAGCGCCGCGACATCCCTGCGGTGTTCCAGTGAGTCGAGAGGACTCACCGGCTCGAACTGGGCTGGTGGGTCTAGGAGGTCTGGGGGTTCTGCAGCATCCACCAGTCACAGGGCTCGACGCTGGATGCTGTCCAGCCTCCGAGTGTGCGAGGCTGCACACGACATCCAGGAGAGGGCGGCGTACTCTAGGTAAGGCCGTATCTGGGCCTTGTAGAGCAAGAGCTTCCCTCCCCTGTCGAGGAAGCTGGCTACCCTTCGCAGGGCAGAGACCCTGTGAGAGGCCTTTTTTGCAAAGTGTATGATGTGGCCGTCAAACCTTAGCTCTCGGTCCACCTCTACTCCCAGAACCTTGACGGCTTCCTGGAGTGGGAGAGGAACGCCACCAAACCGCAGCCTCCCTTCCACTGTTGGCCCGGCAGCGGGGGAACGAGAAACCACCATTGCCATAATTATCTTAAAACCAGTACGCATTGCCTGGCTGCCAGTAAAAAACGCGAATATGATCTTGGGCTTCATCAAACGCAACTTTGAACATAAAACTCCGAAAACATTGACACAATTATACACGTCTATGGTTAGGCCAAACTTAGAAATAGCCGTTCAATTCTGGTCGCCTTGTTTCATAAAAGATCAAGCCAAATTGGAATCAGTTCAAAGAAGAACAACCAAACTAATTCCATCTCATGAAATTCAGTTTATGAAGAGAGACTGCGGAAACTTAATAAGTTTTCCTTAAAGGATCGTAGAATCCGTGGGGACTTTATAGAAACCTTTAAGATCGTTAAAGTATTTGATGTCATTAATCAAGAGAACCTATTCGAGCCTTCCCTTACGTGACAACGAGAAACAACGGTCTAAAACTGAATGGTCAACGTGGCAGCACAGATCTCCGTAAAAATTATTTCAATGTTAGAGTTGTTGATCGATGGAACAAATTACCAGCAACTGTTGTCGAAGCACAATAACTTCTTTTAAAAACAGACTTGACGCGTACCGTAAAGTAAATGGGTTTTGATATTGCCCTGCGAATTCATATTATAGTCCCCCGGATCGATTAGTGTTAGTGGTAGTTGTAGTTAGCATACGTCTTCATATCCTACAATTCTTCACTACGAAACCTCCATGTTCCTATCTTCTTTAGGGACATGGTATCCCATTTCCAACTGTCCTCTTACATTGAGTTGATAGTTAGTAGTATGTAGTACAACATATACCCTAGTTATGGACCAATGGGTCTCCTGGTGTCTGTTAATCCTATGTAATCCTATGTAATCCTATGTAATCCTCTTTTTCCTTCTCCCCACCTGACAGCTTCATTGTCTGATAAGCTCATTCTGTTTGACAAAGGTCCTGGAGCATCCAATTTAATCCCAAGAGGAGACTGAAGGTTTGGATAAGATGAGATGAGACTCGAAACTTTGTAAGCTGATAAGGAGGAGGAGGAGGCATAAAGCGTGGTTTGAGCTAAGTGTCCTCGAGAAGTGAAGAAGTGTTGTGAGAACACGGAGTTAAAATCCTCTCTGAGAATCTGGGTTGCACTTCAACCTGATCCCGTCAAGCGTCCCCTCAATGAGTTAAAGAGTTAAAGTTTGGGTTATGTTACAGAAAATGATACAGAAATCAAAGGGTAGGGACACACTACATGCTGACTTTTCTGTCTGTCTCTCTGTCTCTCTGCTTGTTTCTGTCTGTCTGTTTGTGTCTGACTTTGTGTGTTTGTGTCTACGTATGTGTATTTATTTACGTACGTTTGTATGCATGTCTCTCTCATTCTCTCTCTCTCTCTCGCTCTCGCTCTCGCTCTCGCTCTTGCTCTTGCTCTTGCTCTTGCTCTTGCTCTTGCTCTCTCTCTCTCTCTCTCTCTCTCTCTCTCTCTCTCTCTCTTCCTCTCTCTCTCTTCTCTCTCTCTCTCTCCCCCTCTCTCCTCTCTCTCTCTCTCTCCTCTCTCTCTCTCTCTCTCCTCTCACTCTATCTCTCCCTCCTCCTCTTCTCTCCTCCTCTCTCTCCTCTCGCCTCATGTCCTTCCTCTCCTCCTTCTTCTGTCTCTTCTCTCTCTCTCTCTCTCACACTCTGTATTCCGTCAACAGCATCAGACCCCAATTCAATTTCCTTTCCTCCTTCTGTCCCTCCCTCCCGCCCTCTTAATGTCTCTTCACCCTCCCCTGTTTACTTGTTCTTCCTCTTCCTCCTCCCTTCCCTTCCCTTCGTCCCTCTATCCGTGTCTCTTTTCCTTTTTCCATATTGATTTCCTTTTTTATCTCTCCTACTCTCTCTCTCTCTCTCTCTCTCTCTCTCTCTCTCTCTCTCTCTCTCCTCTCTCTCTCTCTCTCTTCTCCTCTCTCTCTTCTCTCTCTCTCTTCTCTCTCCTCTCTCCTCTCTCTCTCTCTCTCTCTCTCTCTCTCTCTCTCTCTCTCTCCTCTTCTCTCTCTCTCTCTCTCTCTCTCTCTCTCTCTCTCTCTCTCTCTCCTCTTCTCTCTCTCTCGTCTCCTCTCTCTCTCTCCTCTCTCTCTCTCTCTCTCTCTCTCTCTCTCTCTCTCTCTCCTCTCATCTCCCTATCTCTCTCTCTCTAGTGCAGGCAATTGGTACTGAGGAGATCGGTATGAAGTCAAATGATCCCAAGTCATTCGGTCCAAGTCACATAAGCCACAAGCCAATTGGGTACCAGGTCAAATCGTAACATAGTCAACCTGGACATTGTCGAACCTGTACCCTGGTCAGCCCGTACCTTAGTCAACCCGTCACCTGTTAAATCCGTCACCAAGCGATCCGGCCTCAAACCGTGTTTATTGATCTAGATATTGTCCTAGAGAGAGAGAGAGAGAGAGAGGAGAGAGCGAGAGAGCGAGAGCGAGAGCGAGAGCGAGAGCGAGAGCGAGAGCGAGAGAGAGAGCGAGAGAGCGAGCGAGCGAGCGAGAGAGAGAGAGAGAGAGAGAGAGAGAGAGAGAGAGAGAGAGAGAGAGAGAGAGAGAGAGAGAGAGAGAGAGAGAGAGAGAGAGAGAGAGAGAGAGAGAGAGAGAGAGCTCCTTACCCGAAACCGGCAGGACGCCCTGGATGAAGGCCAGGACACTGTCATGGTGGCCCTTGACTTAGCGGGTGCCTTTGACAGGGTGTGGCACGGAGTTCTTCTCGAAAAACTCCAAGCAAAAGGCATCCAGGGTGACCTCCTGCTGCTCCTGGGGAACTACCTGCAGGGAAGAACCCTCCAGGTCGTCGTTAACGGGCAAGCCTCTGAGTCCCTGCCAGTCGAAGCATCAGTCCCACAGGGCTCTGTGCTGGGGCCAGTCCTGTGGAAAATCTGCGTGGACAATCTTCTCCGGCAGTTTACGCTGATGACTGTAGTCTCTCCTGCTCCTACCCGCGACATGACAATGGGCGTGCTGCTGATGAGGTCAATCAGCAGCTGAATGTTATACAGGAGTGGGGTACACGTTGGCAGGTGACCTTTGCTCCGGAGAAGACACAGGCAATGGTGGTTTCTCGGTCCTCCGCTGCCGGGCCAGCAGTGGAAGGGAGGCTGCGGTTTGGTGGGGTTCCTCTCCCACTCCAGGAAGCCGTCAAGGTTCTGGGAGTAGAGGTGGACCGAGAGCTAAGGCTTGACGACCACATCAAACACATTGCTAAAAAGGCCTCTCACTGGGTCTCTGCCCTGCGAAGGGTAGCCAGATTCCTCGACAGGGGAGGGAAGCTCTTGCTCTACAAGGCCCAGATACGGCCTTACTTAGAGTACGCCTCCCTTTCCTGGATGTCGTGTGCAGCCTCGCGCACTAGGAGCCTGGCTGGACAGCATCCAGCGTCGAGCCCTGCGACTGGTGGATGCTGCAGACCCCCCAGACGCACCAGCCCAGTTCGAGCAGGTGAGTCCTCTTGACTCACTGGAACACCGCTGGGACGTCGCGGCACTTGTGGTATTCCACAAGGCACAGGTACAGGGAGTGCCACACCTGGCTGAGTTACGACAGCCTCCGAGAAACGCCACGCGAAGTTCGAGAACGGTGCTTACCAGTGGTGATGCAGTGGAGGTGCCGCGTTCCCGTGCCAGCCAGCACCAACGCACCTTTGTGGGCCGCGTCTCCAGGATGTGGAACATTTTCACGGCCGCTGTCCCTCATATCCAGGAGATGAACACACAAAGTGTAAAATTGGCGGCCAATTGGTGGTGGCTCTCGAGACCCAGCCCGCTGACGCTAGTGATACTGTGACACTAGTGACAGCAACAGTGACTCAAAAAACACTTTAATGATGCTTATATGTATATAATAATAGTTTTTTAGGTCTTTGTATTTATGTGTATGTAGCTATATTTACTTGCCCTTAACATAGGTAGCACACGACAGTGTACCTTTGGGCTTCAAATATATGTATGTTTAAATAATAAAATAAAAAATAAAAAAAAGAGAGAAGGTTGGGTGAGGCTGAAAACCTGGCAGGCTTTACACATATTTTCAAGGGAAAAGATTGTTTAGATAAAATTAGGTGATTCAACTCTAGCCCTGTCAGCAACTGACCTCACATGCACACATACACACGCATGCATGCACGCACGCACGCACGCGCGCATGCACGCACGCACTCACACACGCACGCACGCACGCACGCACGCAGGTACGCAGGCACACACACACACACACACAAACACACACATACACACACACACACACACTAGGGTACTCCGTACTGTAGTGGTAGCTTGCTCGCCTCACAACCGAGAAGTCCTGGGTTCGATCCCCGGGCGGAACGAAGATAGATGGGCGGTCTTCTTAAAACCCGAGCCCCTGTCCACCCAGCAGTTAATGGGTACCGAGTGTTAGCCGGGGCTTTGTGACCCGCCTCCCGAGGTGATGGTTTTGGCCAACACTAAGCAATAAGGATGAATGATAGAATGTACACATGGAGACGGGGCCTTACGAACTTACAGGGCCAACTCAGGCCCTGTAAAATACAACTAAGTTTGACCAGGTGACGGTTTGACTAGGGTACGGGATGACCAGGGTACAGGTTGGACAAGGTCCAGGTTAAGTAGGTTATTGTTTCACCTGGTACCCAATTGGCTTGAATCTCAGATGACTAGGGACCGAAATGACTTGGGGATCATTTGACCTCATTACCAATTGACATTTAACCTCTCTCTCTCTCTCTCTCTCAGTCGTGTCGCAGCCTTGGTAGGATTAGGTTGTGCGATTCCCTCGCTCCGGTGCCATGCCGGGCATAAGGGCCCCCGCCTGGGAGGCTACTGACGATCTGGAGCATAGTGACGCCTCTGAAGGCTTTGAACTCGTCAGTAATAACAAAAAAAAGAACAAACGTAGCGGTGACGACAATGGCAATGATGCTCCCGGTGGTGACTGTGTCGCCCTTGGGGCCGCTCCGACCTTGGGCCTGCTCGCCCCACCCGCTCATGCCCAGATATATCGACTAATCTTTCCAGTAGGAGTGTCACCTACGGACAGGTCAATCTGGCTAGTGGAAGCTGCCGGCAAACATCGCAACCTATCCGTTACCCCTAAGATGACAACCAAATCTATAATGGCGGTAACGAGGGACAGAGACACTGCTGTGGGAGTTTATGTCACATACATATAATCTGAGGTTCTTACCTAATCAATCAAACCCATGGCTATCATCCCGACACATTATCCCAGCTAATCAACTAACTAGGATACTTATCGGTGAATAGTGGGTTGAAATGCGGATCAGGGTTTCATTAATACTGCATGTCCGGTGATCCGATGTGGTCGCCGCGTGATCAGACCGCCCGTGATTGACAAGGGGCGGAGGGCTGGAGACCTAGTGTTTCGATACGGGCGTCAGATGGTCTTCATAACCAGGTTATACATGACGCACGGCTATTATCAGTGTGTTGTATTCTAACACGGTCCTATTGGTTTATCACTTATATGTACAATTAACTATGTACACAATCTCTTCATATTAATCAGAGAAAAGATGTTAGTCCCATGAGGGCTGGAATGATACTTGTACTTATATACAAGCACTATATTAGATGTTACTCCCATGAGGGTGTGGAGTGTACTGATTCTCCAAGGTGGGCGGCTGTGATCGCCGCACCAATACCTATGCCACGTGTAGGTCACAGGTGGCCTAGAATCTAAATGGGTGGCAGCCAATGACCGCGCTCCAAATTAAGGTGCTAATTATTTAAGTGCAATGCTTATTAACCACTGGGAATATTAATTTATCCTATCCCAGTACTAATCATTTACTTAAATTACCTTAATTATTACCCATTACCATTACAATTGTATATACATATCCCTATACGCGCCCTCCTAAGATGAGCGGAAAATACCTCTCACTAAGGGGGGAGGGGGGGAACAAACTACCACTCTACCAATTATGAGAGGGTGTTTGGTGGATAATTTCCACAACTGCTAAGTTTTTGACGGAAGTGGGGCACCCCTTTCGCGGCAGCGTAATGAGACTCATCGAGGCCACGGAGGAAAACCGATAGGTCAAGGTGAATATAAGGAACTACCCATCCTTCATGCCCATTCGCCACCTCCAGGATCATCCAGACATCCTCTGGGCTAGAAGGGATGGTCAACGTTGGGACTCCCACTCCAACATGCTGGTGCCTGGGTGCCATGTGACCGCGATGTGGGAAGGTGATCCGCCACCGATGGTCGCCCTACCTGGGATGAGGCCATGCAGTGTGGAGAGATTTATCGGAAAACCCGCGTTCTGTGGGCAGTGCCAGAAATGGGGTCACGGGAGTGGCAATGCAACGGCAGAGTGCGCTGCATTTTCTGCTCGGGGAGGCATGACACTAAGCTTTGTAAGGATCGCATCATAAGTGGGGAAACCATAACCCCCAGGTGTCCCAACTGCTACCTGGAGCATAATGCTTGGAGTGTAAAGTGCCCTGTGAGACTTGATGCTCTCCGCTTCCGGAAACCTACATGGCCTCTGCTCCATGCCGCAGATGCCCACCCCTCTTCAAGCCTAGACAATGCTGCCTACCCGTCTCTCTCCACCGGATGGGGCAGGCTTGGCTGCTCCCCTATTCGCCGCCACATCTGGCTGTCGGCCACACGACACCGCTTCATGATCCTCCCCAACTTTCATCGCCTACACCTTCTGCGTCACTGCTGGCAGCTGCACCCACGCTGCTCCCTCCCTCGGACCCCCCCTCCCCTCCCTCCCCCAACCTAGCTGCCCGCAGTCCGTCCACGCCTGTGTACAGGCCGCCGCGCGCCCATCTAGCCCAGGCCGTCCATCCCCCCCCTTCTATCCTCCCTCTACCCGCGGGGTGGCTGCTCCCTCACCTCCCCCACAGGTCGCAGGAGACGGCGCCGCCTCCATCAGCGATTCTGAGGCTGTTTTGACATTGATGAACGAGATGAAGATGCTTCAGGCGGCGCAGGTCCTTCATCAGGAAGAGAGTGAAGACATGCGTGCTCAAATTGTATCTCTCCATGAATTGATGGGGGAGGTGGCGACCCTGAAGGGTGTGATGGCGACTGTACGAGGCGACATGATGGTTGTGACGGATGAGCTTGTCCGAGTGAAGGGCGAGTTGGTAGGCGTGACGGGAGAGATATTGAGCCTCAAGACAATGCTGACAGAGATGACACGGACGTTACAAGACACTCTTGGTTCACGGCGGCAGCATGTTGTGGCGCCTGGCGACAACCTGATGAATGTGGACGTGGACAAGGAGGGGTCAGGAGGAGGAGGCCCCATACACGGCCGCCATGGCTGGACCCCCATGTAACCCCCCCCCCCCCCCTTGGAGCCTAAACAAAAAGTTCGTGCGGCTAAGGGAGGTCATAAGTCGACTGGTGTAAAGCAGAAATGTGCTTCGCTCAGCTCACGGTCGGACTGACCCCTCCCCCCCCTCCCTACCCCCCCCCCTTCCCCTGCCCTGGAATTTCTACCCCATGGCGACGAGAAATGTGCCCGCCTCCTCCTCCCCCCCGGGAGGGCCCGCCAGCCACCCACCCATCCCCACTCTGTGCCTAAGTGCGCCAATTAATCATACTCCCCCCACATTCCCTGACTGTGCATTCTGAACTCTGTGCCCTAAAGTGATTAATCTAGGGTATACACGGACTGTAATAATATTCGCCTGTGCCCCATATTGTATGTTTAGATTATTACAACTCAACGACATTGTCCCTCATATCGATGTCCTTCTTTATCAACAGCTCATCATCTGCATACCGAGGTAAGACTGTTCTTATGAAACAGTCTTTTTCACAACTGTATTTCAATTGTGAATAAAAGTATTGAATCTGAATCTGAATATCTCTCTCTCTCTCTCTCTCTCCTCTCTCTCTCTCTCTCTCTCTCTCTCTCTCTCTCTCTCTCTCTCCCCTCTCTCTCTCTCTCTCTCTCTCTCTCTCTCTCTCTCTCTCTCCTCTCTCTCTCTCTCTCTCTCTCTCTCTCTCTCTCTCTCTCTCTCTCTCTCTCTCTCTCTCTCTCTCTCTCTCTCTCTCTCTCTCTCTCTCTCTCTCTCTCTCTCACACACACAACAAATAAAATCCCATTGTTTTGGGTTCATTGCCTCGAGACTTTTTGCTTGGGGGTGGGGGGGAAGGAGATGAGTATTTTTCTCTACTCTAATAACATTTGCTTCTTTATCATCTCTTTTTTGTCTGTGGCATTTATATCATTCGATATGGTTTTTTTCCCATCTCTGTCTTCTGTAATAGCGTCATGTTGAAACAGGAGTTGATTTTATTCGCTTTCGAATGATTGTTTTTCAGATACTCTTGTTTCGAAGCGTTTCATACCAGAATATTAAGCGTATTGAGGATATGTACGTTGTTACTTTAGTTTTCATACCTCGCGTTTTCTATTTTCATGTTATTTACTTCAATGTTTTACTCAATTATTCCATTTCGTTGGCAGGTTGAGTGTGTAACCACTGTGTCTGCCATAGTCTCCCCTCATCTGCCTTATCTCCCCATCTCCCCTCTCTCTTCATTGTTCCTACTTTCACTTCCCATGTTTATCCTTCCTTTGTTTTCCTCGTTGCATGTTTTTCGTATGCCTCTCCGACCTGAGTTCTTTCCTCTGTCTATTCTCATCGCCTATTTTTCCGCCTACTTTTCACATAATGCTTATATATATATATATTATATATATATATATATATATATATATATATATATATATATATATATATATATATATATATATATATATATATATATATATATATATTATCTATATATATATATATATATATATATATATATATATATATATATTATATATATATATATATATATATATATATATATACATTATATATTATATATATATATATATACTATAATATCATATATATATATACTATATATATATACTATATAATATAATATATATATATATCATATATCATAATTATATACTATATATATAATATCATATATATATATAATATATATATATATATATTATATATCATATATATATATATATTATATCATTCTCTCTCTCTCTCTCTCTCTCTCTCTCTCTCTCTCTCTCTCTCTCTCTCTCTCTCTCTTTCAACACCTCCGCTCAGTAACATCGTTTTGCACAAAACCAGGAGCAACACATTCCCGTGCGCGTGTTGGTAAGGCACTGAAATGCTGTGAGGCTTGCTACCTTTGATATAATCTAACTTTCGAGCAGGTTCAAGTAATTGTGTGTGTGTGTGTGAGAGAGAGAGAGAGAGAGAGAGAGAGAGAGAGAGAGAGAGAGAGAGAGAGAGAGAGAGAGAGAGAGAGAGAGAGAGAGAGAGAGAGGGAGGAGAGGAGAGAAGAGAGGAGAGAGGAGAGAGAGAAGAGAGAGAGGAGAGAGAGAGAGAGAGAGAGAGAGAGAGAGAGAGAGAGAGAGAGGAGAGAGAGAGAGAGAGAGAGCGCGCGCGCAGTAAGAACAATTCTCATCCATGCAATAATACTTGTTCATTCTGCAGCTCACTCTCCTGTCCTCTTTTTCTCTTCTCTCTCTCACTCCGTTGCTGCGTCTTCCCTTCCGGCGCAGCTGACTGGCGGGTTCGGTGATTCACTTCTGCATAATGGAGCCTTGCATCCCCCACTCCATTGTGTCATGTCATACTATAGTCGAACACGTTTTTCTATGTTAATTTTCTTCCTCTCCATAACAAATCTGCAGTCCAATATTAGTGAATCAGGTACTTAATATTTGTCATCATTGGATATATGCCCCCATCTTTTTTCTTAAGGCTTCTCCCTTTTTTAGTTTTCTATGTATGACATTTGCTTTCCTTTGTTATTGGTGCTGTGAGGCTTTATACATATGTCTAATAAGTACGATGGAATGGACACTAGTAGTTAATATAAATATAACATACTATAGCAGTAGCTGTGTGTGTGTTTGTGACTGTGTGTATTCATCTAGTTGTATTTATCTAGTTGTATTTTACAGGGCCTGACCTACACTCGTATGGACCCGTCTTTCGACAGACATTTCAGTTTTTTCAATGGGGTAATATAATATAATTAGACTTTGATGTTGGACAGGGTAGTGGGTGTCTAACAATTCCAATACGATTTCCGTTAGTCTACGATCAATCTGAGACCAAACACCCCGGAATATTTTTTTTAAAAACTGAAATGTTTGTCTTAGGCCAAGGTTAGCCTAAGTCCATGTTTAAAGAATCGGCCGCATGTATCCACGCACTTCGTCACCCCTCCCCCCCCCCGTTATTTTCCTGGCACGCGTCCTGTATTAAGATCTGCCTTATCTTTGCTCGTCTTTTGTCTTGTTAGGTGATAAGAAATCCATTAATTTGGTCCACATTTTCCTCAGCGCAACTTAATAACTCCATTTTCACTCATTTTATGATATTACAAAAATCTCTCAACTTTTTAATTTTTTTATTGAATGACCGCCATCCTGTTTATGGTTTTATTTATCACTTGGAGTTTTGGAATTCTATTTTTTTTGTTTTTTCAGGAGGGATGTAAAAGTGTTCAAATTGGTGAATTTCTTATCAGGTTTGTTTTTGGTTGTATAGCGAAGGTGTATGTTTACGTGAGAGCCTGGGAGGTGAGGTGGAACATCATCATCTTCATCATCATCATCATCATCAACATCATCATCATTATAATCCGTAAGTGGTGGTGGTGGTAAAAGAAAAGTTTTGGGATTAAAAGTAATTTGTAAGTACATGTAAGTAGGATGAGCTGGCGAGTAGGATAAGTAACTGTAAACTAGCTGCATAGGTCATACGAAAAAGGAGGAGGAGGATTTGAAGTATGAAATAAATAATAGGACTATGAAGATTTAGGTTGTAACAATGGTTGTAAAACGTAGTGAAAAAGTATGTTTACATTTCACTTTCTTCTGTATTTCTAAAATCTTGAGTAGACACATTTAGCATAGGAATATTAATAAGAGGAGCAAGAGGAAGAGGAGGAAGAGGAGGAGAATGAAGGGGAAGGAGGAGTGAGAGGAGATAACTTGCCATGAGAAAAGGTGAATGGCAAGGTGGGAGGAAATAAAAAGAATGCCCTGGTGGAGAGAATTAAGAAGAAGGGAGGATATAGGTAAGGAATATGATGCCAAGAAAGGAGGATGAGAACAAGGAAGAAGGGGAAGTCTAGGGAGAGAGGGAGGGAGTGAAGAACAGAGTGCCAAGTTGGAATGAAGTTGCCAAGAAAGGAGAGAGAGAGAGAGAGAGAGAGAGAGAGAGAGAGAGAGAGAGAGAGAGAGAGAGAGAGAGAGAGAGAGAGAGAGAGAGAGAGAGAGAGAGAGAGAGAGAGAGAGAGAGAGAGAGAGAGAGAGAGAGAGAGAGAGAGAGAGAGAGAGAGAGAGAGAGAGAGAGAGAGAGAGAGAGCAGGAGTACTCGGGCCATTACTATGGAACCTTTACTTCAACGACATCCTGCAGCTGATTCCTGTGGCAAGAGCGTACGCAGACGACTGTACTCTCAAATTCACCTGTGAGAGGAGTGACCGCCACAACACAGTCATTCGTATCAACCAGGCACTGCAGAGCATCGCCTCCTGGGGCAAGAGATGGCAAGTCACCTTTGCACCAGGCAAGACCCAAGCCGTACTTATCTCCCGCAGGCAAGATGCAGTCGACTGGGATCAACACCCCATTCTCCTGGAAGGGAGAAAAATACACCTCCAGGAGTCCGTCAACATTCTAGGGGTGGAGTTCGACCAAGGCCTCACCTACACCAGTCATGTCAGGAAGGTCGCCAATGATGCTGCTTCGAAACTGAGCTGCATCCGACGCGTCGCGCACCTCCTGGACGCTCAGGGAGTCGGCACACTCTACAAGTCACAAGTTCGCTCCCTGATGGAATACTCACCCCTCGCATGGTCCTCCTGCCCCCCGTCATACCTCGGCCTCCTTGACCGGGTTCAAGCCAGAGCCCAGCGGCTGGCCCGGCTGAAAGCCCCTGAGGCTGCTGCACAGATCATTCAACCTCTCCAGCAGCGGCGTGACGTGGCAGGCATGTGCGTCATGTACAAGGCTCACAGGATACAGCTCCTACAACTAGCAGAGCTGCGCCTCAACCCACGGGCCAGGCACTCCCATTCTACCCGTGCAGCCCACAACATCGACCATCAGGTGACTGTGCCCTTCGCGAGGACGGAACAATACCTCCGCTCCTTCCTACCCCGCTAGAGTCGACTATGGAACCCCTCGGTGCGCCAGACCGATCTGCACCTCACCACTTCCATGCACGCCATCAAATCGGGCGTAAATGCCCGGCTGCAAGTGGAACTAACGCAATAGAAACATATAATAAAAATAATGACTGAACATTTGTATCATAAGATTAATGTTATACATTAGTATAATCTCTTTATATATATATGTGTATCAATGTATTAGTATACTTTCTTTATATTATGTGTATTAGCGTATAGTTGTTGGTATAATTTCTTAATCACTCGTGTAGCAGTAATATTTTATAGTAGTGAATTGCTGTACTTTTTCCATATTATTTGTATAATTATTGTCATGAATAAGATATAATAATGCTAGAGATAGTCCTTGGCGTCCCAGACAGGACTTTAGCACATCAACTCCCCTTATGTTTTCAATGTATTAAGTTTAAAAGAGAGAGAGAGAGAGAGAGAGAGAGAGAGAGAGAGAGAGAGAGAGAGAGAGAGAGAGAGAGAGAGAGAGAGAGAGAGAGAGAGAGAGAGAGAGAGAGAGAGAGAGAGAGAGAGAGAGAGAGGGAGATGAAATTAACATCATATACCAGTAAGACGCCTTAATCGGCGAAGGACGAGCGAGCCCGTAGAAGCCCGATAGCAA
>JACEEZ010019810.1:90863-113363 GCA_016584305.1 Chionoecetes opilio | reverse complement strand
GTTCGGGGAGACCAAGGAAGCAAGGTTCACGGAAAGGGCCCTGACGCCCATACCGACCTCCCTGAAGATCCCCAGCCCCCACCGTCGCCCCCCACCGCTAAAACAGCGACTGACCCCTACCGGGCAACCCCACTACAACTGTCTCCATTGCGACCACCACCTCACAAGGTGACGCGGGACGCAACCAGCGCCCCCAAAGGGCGGGTACTGGTGCCAGGCAGGACCGAGGTACTAGCCCCGCGCGAACACCACCCTCCGCCCCCCCCGGGGACCACCCCCTCCGGTGGAAATAAAGAAAAAAGGGGGAAAAAAAAGAGAAGTGTGAGGTCGCGAAAAGTGAGCGAGGATAGGCAACCCAGAGCCACCAAGGCGCCAACCAGCCACGGAGACAAACCCAGAAAAAGTGTGCAAATTTCAAAGCACGTAAAGGGCACACAGCTGTGATCTGCTACGCCCGAAACGCCGACCAGCGCCAGGAGCGGCTCTTCAGGCAAATTCTTGAGGAGGGAAGCTATTCGGCAAACCCCTGTCCCCGCACTACCACCTCAGCCAAGCCCGCCCCAGCACCCACCACCGCCCAGCCCACTCTTGTCGCAGCTTGGTGCCTGGGGTCATAGCCAGGGCCGGCAGTGGAGCCCTCCCCCCCATCGATTCTTCAGCCGGGCCCTTTAAACTTCTATCACCCCGGACACCAGGCCCTGACGCTCTCCCCATCCATCATGGTACGGCCAGAACGTCCAAACTATACATTTTAAAAAATTATCTCCGCCAAAGTCCGTGGTCTCCGACGACAAACGGAGACCTGACCCACAACTGTGTACTACGACATAGTGCTGACGTAGTTGTGGTGACGGAGACCTGGCTCAACAACGAGGTTGAGCCCACGTTCGGCAGATACGTGGCTACCCCCCAATGGAACAGGAGGGACCGCCCTGAGCGAGCAGGTGGTGGTGTGGCTGTTTGCTTCAAGGAAGGAGTTGCAGGCCCAGCACCTCGATGTGGTCCCGCCCCCATATCGAGGTGATGTTCTTCCGGGTATTGCTGGCTGATCGATCAGCCATCCTGCTTTTGCGCCATGTATCGCCCCCAGTCAGGGACCCGCCTCGCTCCAGTACCTTTACTGGGGCCCTGGGCGACCTGA
Source organism: Chionoecetes opilio (assembly GCA_016584305.1). Taxonomy (NCBI): domain Eukaryota; kingdom Metazoa; phylum Arthropoda; class Malacostraca; order Decapoda; family Majidae; genus Chionoecetes; species Chionoecetes opilio. The sequence goes on along the minus strand of JACEEZ010019810.1, from coordinate 112,222 downwards.
TGTTGGAGCACCGCTGCAGGCACGTCTTGGTGGTGGGACCTCAACCACCACCTGGAACAGCATGCCTATGAGAGCCTCCTCACTGTGCAGGGGTTGAAAGGACCACGTGACTTTCCCTACACACGAGCCGGGGGGGGGACACTGGACCCCCGTCATCTCTGACCTCCAGGGGGACATCTCTGCTGTCACCAGCTAGGATTAGTGGTCAGCTCTGACCACCACGCTGTCTTAACACAGATAGATATAGGCGTGGCTCGGGACGAGCCCCTCTCGTACTGTCTGGTTGTGGGATAAGGCGGGCAGGTGCCTCCTTGCGCCGTGACCTTGAGTCACACGGCGTGGGGTACTTTGCTGCGGGACGGGGCGGATAATATGTCGCGAGCCCTTACTTCCCGCCTCCTGGCCCTTCAGAGACGCCATGTGCCACACCGCGACTACACCACCAAGCCCAGGATCAGCCATGGTTTTTGGTACCGTTGCCGTGTTGCTGCCGAGGTCAAATACTCAGCGTGGCCCCCGCTTCAAGCGGAAACCCCACTCGGCGCACCAAAAGGGCCTGCACCGGGCGGCCTGCAGGGATGGTAGTGTCCAGCAAATGGGCCATAAAAAAGGGGGGAGGAGGACGTGCGCCGCAAACTACGAGGCTCAGGCGTGGGAAACAAGACTTGGTGGTCCCGGTTAAGGAAAAACAGGGGAAACAGCCGCCAAGATTCAATTCCTCCCCTCACCAAGCAGGACGGAACAGCGGCTGTCAGCAGCAAGGAGAAGGCTCAGCTGCAGGCTAATCTCTTCTCTGCAAAGATGAAGGTGGGAGGCCCCCCGGCAGCCCCCGCCTCGTCTGGAGCAGCAGTGTGTAGGAGACAGTCCACCAAAGGGGGAGGTGACGCAGGCGCAGGTCGAGCAAATCCCGCGAGGGCTCGACACCAAAAAAGCCACTGGTCCTGATGACGTCGCCCGCTTTGTTTAAACAGTGCGCCCTGGAGCTGTCTGTCCCTCTCACCACAGTCTTCACCGCCTGCCTCAGGAAAACATCTGGCCTTCAGCGTGGAAGGAGGCTCGAGTGGTTCCTGTTCACAAGAGGAGTTCCAGATCTGACCCCCAAAACTACAGGCCCATCTCCTTGCTGTCTGTGGTGGGGAAAGTGTTCGGAGGATCGTGGCAGAGGTAATCTGCATATACAGGGCCCGGCAAGGGTGGCGGAGGAGGGATTTCAGCTCCCGATGTGTAATATGTGGCAGCAATGATATTGTGACAATACGATTGTTAATTTAATAGACAGCTACTAAACAATCCAGATTTCATTAGTTAGAAAAGCTAGGGTTTCTTAGCAAATTTATTTAGGTTTAGTTAAATTGAATTTTGTTAAGTTTAAACAATAATGTTTGACCAAAACAAAAATAAAACAATGGGGGGTTCTTCTGTTTCAGAATGTCCTGTTGCTGTAAAATATGCCTTCAGATTATCTCTATAAGTGGCAGGTTAGTTTTTATAAATGTATACTAACTCTATGAGTTAGAAGAGAAACAACCTGCATTACATAACAGCATTATTTATCCAGTAATCTGACATTATAAGCGAACATGAAGCATTTGTTAAATCATATTAACACTGTCATATTTTCACTTCATCTGCCTATTTCGTCAATAGTTCCAGTTCTTGATCTTGTATTATAGTACACTAGCCGCAAAGCCGATCTCCGGGCGGACTTTTTGGCTACTCCTGCGGAGGGCTTATTGGTGGTGGGCCTTCGGCCCACCACCTGTGTTTGGTGGGGCCCTTTGGCCCACCAAACACGGACTCTCCAGATAGCCCCTTCTAACTTTCCTGAAATCATGGATGTAGAAATGTATGTTTACCCCCCCCCCCATTCACTCACCCATTACCCATCACCCCCCACCATTCACTCACCCATTACCCATCACTCCCCACTCATTCACTCACCCATTACCCATCACCACACACCCATTCACTCACCCATTACCCTCACCCCCACCTATTCCCCACCCATCACCCATCACCCCAACCCATCACCCCCCACCCATTCACTCACCCATCACCCACACCCATTACCCATCACCCACACCCATTACCCATCACCCCACCCATTCACTCACCCATTACCATCCCCTACATCAAGGTTTCCTCAATTCTCGCAACCCACTTTTTTTCACAATTATCGCTAATAGGCTGCTAAAAAAAAAAAAAATGATCGGATCATCTAATAATTGGGCTTAAAACCTTCCCCTGGTCAACCCGGTTCCCAAAAAAGTGCCATATGAGGGTGATTGCGCCACGGGGGGCGGAACCTATACCAGACCCCACACACACACACACACACACACACACACACACACACACCAGAGAGACAGACAGACAGACAGACACACTTTTGCTTATATTTACCATTACCCATCACCCCCCACCTATTCCCTCACCCATCACCCATCACCCCAACCCATCACCCCCCACCCATTCACTCACCCATCACCCCAACCCATTACCATCACCCCACCCATTCACTCACCCCTTACCCATCACCCTAGATCAAGGTTTCCTCAATTCTCGCAACCCACTTTTTTTTCACAATTATCGCTAATAGGCTGCTAAAAAAAAAAAAAAAAAAGTGATCGGATCATCTCATAAATGGGCTTAAAACCTTCCCCTGGTCAACCCGGTTCCAAAATGTTTCATATGAGGTGATTGCGCCACAGGGGGCGGAACCTATACCAGACACACCACACACACAACACACACACACACACACACACACAGACAGACAGACAGACAGACACACTTTCGCTTATATTTACCATTACCCATCACTCCCCACCTATTCCCTCACCCATCACCCCCAACCCATCACCCCCCACCCATTCACTCACCCATCACCCCACACCCATTACCCATCACCCCACCCATTCACTCACCCATTACCCATCACCCTACATCAAGGTTTCCTCAATTCTCGTAACCCACTTTTTTTCACAATTATCGCTAATAGGCTGCTAAAAAAAAAAAAAAAAAAAAAAAAGTGATCGAATCATCTCATAAGTGGGCTTATGACCTTCCCCTGGTCAACCCGGTTCCAAAAAAGTGCCATATGAGGTGATTGCGCCACGGGGGGCGGAACCTATACCACACACACACACACACAGACAGACAGACAGACAGACAGACAGACAGACACACTTTCGCTTATATTATTATAGACAATATATATATTTAATAAGCTTTTACCAGTATTTATGCATTCAGAGATTACATACCAGGTGGTTAGGTGGTATCCAACAATGAAATACACTTTATTCTTCATTTTCATTTATTCCAAGTGGAACTGTTACCAAAAATTTCCGCGTCGGCGAGCGTACCACGTCGGCGACAGGTCTCAGTTGGTGTTTCTGCGAGAATTCCTATTGGCGACAGTTTCATAAACCTGTTCACGTATCCCTACACCCTACCGCCAATAACACTATAGTCGCCACTGCACATATATGTCGTCTGGCGCCATATATTACGAATTTTAGCATCACTACTTATACATAATTGTATGTGCCACTAAAGAGGCATGCACAGTAGTTTATATTATGTACCTGTCTTCAGTGGCACATACAAGTCTATAGTGATGCTAAAATTAGTAATATTTAGCGCCTGGCGACAAAAGTGCAGTGGCGACTATAGTGTTATTGACGGTAGTTGGTTGACGGTGCCCGAGATTCATAGCATTTCACCTCTCTCAGCGATAATTAGCATTACAACAATAATCAAATAGTCGTCTGGTAGCTAAGCGTACGGCATTACACTTCCGTACTGGCGTGGGCAGAAAGGGCAGTAATGGAAAAGGGTGAGGAAAAAAGCTCAGTCTGAGCTGGGGCGTCGTCGTTTCCATGGTAAGGGCGGGGTTTTTTTTGCACACCACTGCGGGGCCCCCCAAAAGCGTTTGATAGGGGGGTCCCAGAAACCTTTAACGGCGCAAAGTCTCAAATTCTTCTTCTAAAACGCCCCCAGGGGGTGAGGCATGTAGATGCGCGTTCCCGTCCAGCCAGCACCAAAACCCCACATTTCTGCTTTGTGGCCCTCTCCAGGATTGGAACATTTTAAACGGCCCCGTCTGTGCTATCCAGGAGATGTCACACAAATGAAAATTTTGGGGGGCGGCCAAAGGGTGGGACTGCCCGGCCCTCCCCGCTGACCTAGTGATTAAAAAACACCTTGTACAAAAAGTGCCGAAAAAACACTTAAGTGAGGTATATGACATAGGTTATTTTTTTAATGTTTAAAATTTATGTAAATATAGTTATATATTAATTGCTTTTAAGATGGGGTAGCACACGACAGTGCGCTTTTGGGCTTTTTGTATTTGTAGATTAAATAAAAAACAAAATAGAAGAGAGAAGAGAGAGAAAAGAGAGAGAGAGAGAGAGAGAAGAGAGAGAAAAAGAGGGGAGAGAGAGAGAGAGAGAAGAGAGGGGAGGAGAGAGAGAGAGAGAGAGGAGAGAGAGAAGAGTAGAGAGAGAAAGAAGGAGAGAGAGGAAAAGGGGGAGAGAGAGAGGAGAGGAGAGAGGGGAGAGAAGAGAGAGAGAGAGAAGAGAGAGAGAGAGAGAGAAGAGAGAGAAGAGAGAGAAGAGAGAGAAGAGAGAAACATTCAAAAAACATTCTTTCTCGTGCAAGGGGCCCACGCAAGGAAAGAGGGCAAGAGTGGGGGCCATCCAAAAAAACCAGCAAGGGGACCCAAAAAAACACCGCCCCAATTTTCCCCTTCCATCACTGTTGGAAAAAATCCTGGATTCCCTCATCACCCCAAACAACCCCTTTTCTTGACCCCACCATCTCTAAACCCCAAGCAGTTTGGTTTCAGGTAGGGAAGGGGCATTTTGCAGACCTTCCTCCTTCGTCGCTTCCTGGAACCACTCGCTGGATAGGGGAAAAGGACACCTTTGTCGTGGCCTTTGGACCCCGCCGGAGCCTTTGACGGGGTGTACCCCCGATCTCCTCCCAAGCTAAAAGCCGGAGTGCGCGGCGCCCTATGCAGCTCATCCAGGACTAAACCTCCAGACAGGACCTTACGGGTGGTGATAAAGGGGCCCCACTTCCCCGCCCCGCAAAACCCTCCAGCCAGCGCCGCAGGGGAGCGATGGGGCCCCTTTTGGGAATGTCTATTTCTGACTTCTCCAGCTCATTTCCCGAGGCCAGGCCTAACGTTGTGACTGGCACCCTTGCCTTTCCCCCGCGACAGACGGACGGCAGGCACGGTGTCCGCATCAAACCCGGCATTGGACAAATGTCACCTGGGGTAGTCGATGGCAGGTCAGCCTGGCCCCCTGACAAAACTCGGCTCTGCTTATCTCCCCCCCGGCAAGAATCCCAACCTGCCTGCACGGAATAACGGCTTGGGCAGATCACTTCAGAGACCCTCCCTCCTTCGGGGGAGTTTGCGTGGGGCAGACCTTTACCATCATGCCAGGAGAGTACTAAAACCCGGGGCCCGACACCTCGCCTGTGTCCGGCGCATCTCCCCCCTTCTAGATGAAGGGAGTTGAAAGGTTTTTGTACAAGGGCTCAGGACGTCCCCTATGGATTACTCCCCCTGCATGGTTTTTCCTGCCCCCCCTTTTCTTTTCCCACTAGACCGCGTCCCCGAGAAGGCCCAGCGATGGTTGCGATAAACTAACCCCCACCAAAGCGCCTTCTTTCCAACCCCCCCAGAACGCAGGGGTGTGGCAGGTTTTTTTGTGTCATGCACAAGCCCTAAACCTCCACACCCCCCATGGGAGCCCCCAAGTCCCCGGCCCCCGCCCCCCCTTACTCCACCCTGTCGCCCCACAAGACGAGCAAGTGACTGTGCCCTTCCCCAGCAGAGCAAACCACCTAAGTCCCCCCCCTTACCCCGCTAAAAGGCCGTCTGTGGAACCATTTTGTTCACCAAACCCACCTCCAACCCAAACCCCCCCTCGCTACAAGACTTTAAGGGGGCGTGAACAGCTGGGTTTAGGCCCCAAATTTTTTTTTAAATATAAAAGTCCTTTTTTTTATTATATTTGCTATAGATAGCTTTAGTGTAAAACTTAGAGCTTTAGCTTAATAACCCCAAAAGTACTAAAAAGTTTTAAAAAAAAAAAGAAAAAAAAAAAGAAAAGAGGAGAGAGAGAGAGGAAGAGAGAGAGAGAGAGAGAGAGAGAGAGAGAGGGAGAGAGAAATAAAGAGAGAGAGAGAGAACATCTTATTAAAGACGGTGTATCCGTTTAAGGTTTGATTATATCAACCACGTCCACAAAAGTCTAATCCCTCACTCCTCGCTGCCCCCGTTCCCCCCTTCTTCCTCCTTCACTTCCTTATTCTCTTCAAAGTGATTCATATCCTACATCGAGCTACTTTGCATACTTTACATTCCCTTATTGGTTGTATACATTAATTATTATTATTTCTTTTTCTTTTTTACTCCTAATCCTTGTCTTTATACATCCACCATCATCATATCATTATCATCGTCATTACTGAATCCTGGAAATTCAGAATGCTTCCACATTTCCAGCCGGTGTAATTAAAGGCCAACCAAAACGGACAAGGGCAGAGGGCTGTAAACTTTTGCGTGAAATTTGATGTTTTCCAGAAAGAAAACATGAAGTTGGACAGCGTTAATTAAACTTCGGTAGTTACTTTAGTAAATTTTCGTTTTTTGTATGCAATCTCACATTTCTACGTCAATTTTGTACAGAAAAATTCCCGAAAATCTACTATATCACAAAATTAAGCCATTGAGTTTCAGACTACAACTTAAGACACTAAGATAAGATACGATGTGGGAGTAAATGATAAGCCTCCAGTATTAGGAGGGGAGGCGGTTGGAGAGTGGTTAGCGTCACCGAGTGTTTAGAAGAACATAAGAACATAAGAAGTGGTTAAAAACCACTGTCCTAGCGAGACCTAAGGGCAAGAAAGAACTAGAATTTTACCAGGTTAGGTTTATATTGAGGTTGGGTTGTTGATTTTTTTTCTCTTTTTTTTTACCTCTCCCCCACTTTATAATTGCGTTTTGGAGATGTCTGAAGGGATCTGTGGGGGTCTGGAGAGAAAAAGCCCACTGGTGGGGGCGGGAGAGGACTCTAGAAATTTACCGAGGTCGTTTCGGCCGTAAGTAATTTAGGCCGTGACGTCGTAACTGGCAAACGGCCGAATCGCCTCACGGCCTAAACAACATACGTCATATTATAAATTGTATGCGACCTAAATAACCAAACTTCATCAAGATCACACTTTTGCAGCTATTGCCTACAGATTATTTAGGTAAATTAGACCTTGATGAATGAATAACTAGGCAGGTTGTTAGTGCGGAGTCATTAGATAGCTTTAAAGGGAAGCTAGATAATTCATGGATGGGGATGAAAGGTGGATGTAGGTAGTGTTAAGTAACAGGAACTACCTCGTGTAGGTCTCACGGCCTCTTGTAGCTTCCTTATTTTCTTATGTTCTTATGTTCTTCTTATGAGTGGCGTTCTAGAAGACCCGAGTTTGATCCCGAGTGAGACCCATAAATCCACTTAAAATATTTCTGCACCGTCGAGTGTCCTAAGAACACCCACATGCCCTGTCCATTAACTCTATCTTCGATTGCGAGTGCATCGGAGGACACAGGGGGGCGGCATGAACCTCTAATTACAGGAGTCACTATACAAATCCTACCTGCGCTACCACGGGCGAGGGCTAACCATCACAGCCTCAAGTGAGCCTCCAGGGCCTACCATCCGAGCCCTGGAGGTCACTGCCTACAGACGCCTTAGGCATAGATGAAAAAAAATGACAAAAAGTATGCCTTCTAATGCCTCTTTTTTCCCTTTTGATTCCTCGCTACAAATCTCTTACATCAAAAGTGCCTCTTTATTTTCCATTGATGATACTCCTTAGGTATCTTTGCTTAGATCTGCCTTGGCACGCCCCACCGATGAGTAAGAGCTGTTAGTGCGATCCTGATAAAAACCTAGCTGGAGTGTGCTGGGAATTCACTGTTTGTCGAGGCTATCGGAACCGATGCGGTGCTTAGCTGAAGGTAAATAGGGTTGAGGCCAAGGTAAGCATAATAGTCTATTTACTTTGACTAAGCTGTACACTGAGTCATTGGGATTGTTGTTGTGGTGGCTACATACTTAGATGTTTATCTGTACATCTCCATCATGACTATCCTTCCTTCTCTTGGGTTACATGTTAAAAGGTCTTGCAGTCAAACTCGCACCTCTGTGGACACAATGCGAGGCTATGTTTTTTTTCCATCAGCCTTAAGACAACGAACAGGGACACTAAAGTCAAGGAGTCTACCTATCTTGTCATCAGCCCTTGTGTGTGTGTTGTGTGACAGTGAAAATAACATTGATAAAAATAATGATAATGATAATGTTGAAAATTATAATATTCATGATAACAATAACAATAAAGATAATGACTATAAAATGTCATTATTAATATCAGTACCATCAATATGATCATTATCATTAATATTCATATTGTTATTAACGATTATCGTATTAGTAATGGCAGCAAAAATAGCGGTAGTGAGAGAAATGGCAGCAGTAGTAGTAATAGTATTGGTGGTGTTAGTAGTAGTAGTAGTAGTAGTAGTAGTAGTAGTAGTAGTATAAGTAGTAGTAGTAGTAGGAATAATAGTCGTAGTAGTAGCAAGTACTAGTTTTGATCCATTAAGTGTGCGAGGGAGCCTGCAATACACATCTTGTATACGTTTGGACACCTCACGGACATGAGGGAAATTGAATCATTCAACTTACACATAACTTAACTTAAACTAACAATTCCCTCCCCCCCACACACACAAACACACACACACACACACACACACACACACACACACACACAACACACACACACACACACACCACACACACACACACACACACACACACACACACACACACACACACACAACACAACACACACACACACACACACACACATACACACACACACACACACACACACACACCACACCACACACACACACACACACACAACACACATACCACACACACACACACACACACACACACACACACACACACACACACACACACATACACACGCAGCTGTTCGCTGGTCTAGTGGAGTACAACGCGGCGCACTCCATTGTGGTCCCGCGTTGAAGTCCTGTTCATGATAAGGGATTATTTACTGATTAATTGAGCAGTTAATGTCCCCTCTTTTAAGCAAGGGGGTGGGGTGTGTGTGAGTACATTGTGGAGGTGGTAGCAGAGTGGTTAGCGTCTCCGAGTGTCGTTCACGGCCACCCGAGTTTGATCCCCGATGAGAACCAACATCAACGTAAAACAATTATGCACCTTCGAGCGGTCTAAGAACACCCACATGCTGCCCATTAACTCTACCTTCGATCACGAGTGCATCGGAGGACACATGGGGGCGGCATGAGCCTCTAATCTCAGGCGTCACTATTATTATCCTGCCTGCGCCACCACGGGTGAAGGTCAAACATCACTGTCCTCGAGTGAACCTCCAGTGCCTACCACCCCTGAAGGTCACTGTCTACAGGCGCTATAGGCCAAGATGTTACAAAAAAAAAAAAAACATGATGAAATTCTAGTAACACCTTATCATCGGCCCTCCCTCCCATTCTCTACTCTCTGGCCTAATTCCTTCGTCCAGTTAGGCGGACTCAAGTGGGCTCTCCATATTACAGCCTTACATAGTAGCTAAATTGATTAATTAAAGTATATGGAACAGCTACAGGGAAGAACAAAGGAGGAAGTAAGGTCGCGTTGTATTATGCATTGAACGTCATCCTCTTTGTTTGCAGGATTAAGTTTACATTCTAATTGATGTAAATCGTATTGTAGGGAAAATACTGTGGTAAATCAAAATCAAATAGACAAAATCAATAAATATAATTAATAAATATATGAATAAATTGTCAAAAATATAAAATAATAAGGGTATCCTGCCGATGATAGGGAAGATAAGGATGTGCTGAAGGATTCTTGGAACTGTGTCGCGAGGGAATCATAGTCACGACTACAGACAAAAAAAAAAAAATGGAAAGTGTTGGTCCCTTGGCTGCCGTGTCATCACCCCGCCGCCACTTAACCTTGTTTGACGCGCTCTGTGAAAAATGATGTAACCATGAAGGAGATGATGTAGTCAGTTTTCCTATTAAAGTTTCTTCTTTCTTACGTATAACCCTCAGGTAGATTAACTGAAAAGTTGTTATAATAACATTCAAATGTCTTCATATTACTGTTACTCGCAGGGAAATATTGGGTGTTATGCATAACAATATTGATGCGAGACAGACATTGCGGTGTGGATGGTAGTAGGACGGTCAACAAACAACATCTATCGCACGCACACACGAACACACGCTAACAGTCAGAGCAGCACACACACACAAACACACACACACACCACACACACACACACACACACACACATACACACACACACACACACATCCAACACACACACCCATCTACCACAAACACACACACACACACACACACACACACACACACACACACACACACACACACCACACACACACACACACAACACACACACACACACACACACCAACCACACACACACCACATCACCCACGAACACACACACAACACACTACACACACACACACACACACACACACACACACACACACACACACACACACACACACACACATTTATCCACAAACACAAGCACTATACACACACATAAGATAAGATTTTCATCCTATCTAGACACTTTGCAAGTACCAACTACAAGGTTATTGACTATACAAAGCGCCACCACGTCAGCACGAACTAGGCGGACTCGAACCGCTGACCGAATGCATAGGGACGCGCTGCACATTGCGAACTCACTTCTCTACCAACCTTGCCACCCTGACGGGCCTATACACACACAATCACACACATACTTGCCAACGTGAATTTCACATAATGTTTATTTTTTCATTTGCTGACACAAATACATGTGGTTTAAGTTTATTTGGTTTATTTGGTTGACTGTATGTCGGTTTCAATGCCATGTATTCACGGGGACAGGAGTATTACAAAAAGAACAACTCCTAACTGGAATAAAAACAAACTCTTAATACTATTTATAAATTGCAATCCGATTTGTCAGAAGTAATGACTTTATAATGCAGGAGAGAAAAATCTCTTTTAAGCGGCTTTGAGCATAACCACATACGTCGACTCTACTCCACAAGTTAATAACAGCATCGACTCCGCTAAATAACACGATAGTTGAGATATATCGTATTCTTGACACACATTCTTAGCCTGCCTGATTTATTATTTTTCACTGATTTACTGATTTTACAGAATTATTATCATATATAAGATTTTTGTAAAATCTTGTTTCGTCCATGAGATACGAGATTTCAAACCTTACATGTGATTTGGCAACGTTTTCATTCGTTTCTCAGTATTTGGTTGTATTTGTTACAGCTTTAATAAAAAAACATTTGTTGAGAAATGTTTCAAATGACATGAGACTTTCAGGATAACTCATCAATATTGTAAATGTTTTGATAGACGACTAGATATTTCATACCGCGCAATAACCCTTACATCCAGGCCATCAGTGTGGCTCACCTGCAATTTGTTTTCCTTATTTCTATACATCATAGGGAACTGACCTCGGGGAAAAAAAGCATAAAAAATCGCCGGGTGATTACATACGCAAAGGTAAAGCCGATGCAGCATAGATAAGAAGTAGTGTAAAAACGTTCGTATCGCATCGTTATGAGCTTCACCGATCACTGACTTTTCTTACGCACACTCTCTATGTAAATTATCATAATCCAATGGAAACATTCAGTATCAAAATTTTAACTCGATCGTAAAAGTAACATAAATCTGTCCTAATAATCTGCCTTAATTAAAATCATACTATAAAAGCTACAGCGTCACGCTAAGGGTAATTTTACTTCTTCCCCTACAGAAGCTAACACCGTAAATACGTCTTGGACAGGTCTGTGAAGAAAAAGGCAGTTTCGTAAAGGAGATGCCTTTATCATTTCAACACTAACATACGAAATCTTGCTCAATATCTTTATTTACTTAGAACAAGTGTCAACAGATTGAAAGATTCAGGTTCATTAAGTCTCATAGTACCAAGACCTTGATTCTAATTTCAAGGAAGAGTCAGAGAATCCTGTCACAATAAAGACTGCAATCTTAATTCAGGTCTTATATATTATCTACATGGAAACATACGTTTCTACGGACGAGTTAAAGGTTAAGTGTAACGAAAAGTAAACTTATGTATAGCCAAAAAGAACACAGTTATTATGGTTGCTAAACATATCAGAGTGGCTGAGTTTGAAGGGGTCACCCAATCTTCAATAACTACGTAATACTTTAGTCCGAGCCAGCCATGCGATGTAGCTGTTAAGTGCACTGTTCAATTTTGCCCTCTGTGAGATTACTAGAGAAAGAAAAAACATTACATTGATTCGAGGCAATAACTCCAATCAAGTCAGTATAAAAGTGTGTCTGTGTGATTGTATGTGTGTGTGTGTGCATGTGTGTGTGTGTGCGTGTGTGTGTGTGTTGTGTGTGTGTGTGTGTGTGTGTGTGGTGGGTGTGTGTGTGGGGTGGGTGTGTTGTGTGTGTGTGTGTGTGTGGTGGTGTGTGTGTGTGTGTGTGTGGTGTGTGTGTGTGTGTGTGTGTGTGTGTGTGTGTGTGTGTGTGTGTGTGTGTGTGTGTGTGTGTGTGTGTGTATTCATCTAGTTGTATTCATCTAGTTGTATTTTACAGGGCCAGAGCAACGCTCATATGGCCCCTTCCCCATATCAACATTTATTTTTCTAATTCATCTTTAGTGTTGGCCGAAGCCATCACCCCGGGAGGCGGGTCACAAACACCCGGCTAACACCCGGTACCCATTCACTGCTGGGTGGACAGGGGCTCGGGTTTTAAGAAGACCGCCCGTCTGTCTTCGCTCCGCCCGGGGATCGAACCCGGGACTTCTCGGTTGTGAGCCGAGCGTGCTAACCCTTACAGTACGGAGTTTCCCTGTGTGTGTGTGTGTGTGTGTGTGTGTGTGTGTGTGTGTGTGTGTGTGTGTGTGTGTGTGTGTGTGTGTGTGTGTGTAATAGTAATAGCAATAGTAAATTTATTGTCATAATTGTTACATCTATAAATTATATAAACAAACTTATATATACCATGTCTATTAACGGCATGGTCTGTCGAGCCAAGACTCTTTGACAGACGGAAATTTCTAATCTAAATTTGCAGTACACAAGCAACATTATTTTCTAAGAAATTATTTTGAATAGATTATGCAATCAAACTTTACAGCTACAGTAAATAAGATTCCAATTATGTAAAAACAAGCACCAAATCTCCAACACATGCATTCTTACAAGCGTTAACAATATAGAACATCCACACTGACTTGCGTATTGACACACACTTACATCGTTCGTCTAACATCCTGTATTCTGACATATAAACAAATAACTCTTTATTTTCTTTTTAAATTGAAATAAATTACATGTGAATATTAATGTTTTTACATCAGTAGGAAGGGAATTCCACAGCTGAGGACCGTCACATACCACACTCTGGTTGTAGAGGGTTGTTCAAAATTGTGGACTCACTAGATTCATATTATTACCCCTCGTGTTATGAGAACTTTCAATAAATTTGAAAAGTTTGTTACCTGTATAGATATTCATATTTTTTTTAAATAAGCAGCAATACAAACTATATTTTTATGAATTTGAAATTTAATATATTTAACTGAGAATAATTACGGCTGGTAGAATCAAATTTATCCATGAATAGAATAGATCTGATAATCTTATTTTGGGCTACTACTATTTTTTTCAAAAATGATGGCCATGTGCAACCCCATATGGAGACACAGTAGATCAGGTGAGGGTAACATAAAGTGTAATATATACTTAACATACTCTCTGTTGTTAGTTGATGGCGGACTCTATATAGGATACCACATATTTTTGATAGCTTTGTACATACCTCATTAATATGATGGCTCCATCATTTTAATGTGTGTGTTATAATATAATTTATCTGTGATTGTCTGTATGTGTTGTTTGGTGTGTTGTTGTGTGTTGTAATGTGTGATGTGCCTGTGGTGTGTAGATCGGTGGGTGTGTGTGTTGTGTGTGTGTATGTGTTGTTGTGTGTTGTGTGGGATTGTGTGGATGATTTGTTGTGATGTGTTGTGTCTTGTGTGTGTGTGTGTCTATGTGTTGTGTGTGTGTGTGTGTTGTGTTGTGGTGTGTGTTGTGTGTGTGTGGTGTGTGTGTGTGTGTGTGTGTGTGTGTGTGTGTGTGTGTGTGTGTGTGTGTGTGTGTGTGTGTGTGTGTGTGTGTGTGTGTGTGTGTGTGTGTGTGTGTGTGTGTGTGGTGTGTGTGTGTGTGTGTGTGTGTGGTGTGTGTGTGTGTGTGTGTGTGTGTGTGTGTGTGTGTGTGTGTGTGTGTGTGTCTACGTAATTCTGGTTTTATATGATCAAGTCAACCTCGTGATGTGCTTATATCCTATGCCACATCGTTATACACTTACTTAAATTAACGATTATTTCTAGCACAAATATTTTCCACTGACTGTTTATTGGTTCATCAAGTCATCAAGTCTTCTCCTAATGGCAATATTAATTCTCTTGGGTCTTTTTTTTGCTCATATGCGACCGTTTTCGATTTGATCTGGGTTTTACATGTGCAATATTTTAACATTTGTTAATATCATCCAGTTAAGGGTTCGTACATTCTAGTAAGTCTTCTTTTTTCCCTCCTTATACATGTTTTGATATATTGAATTTTCGAAGCATTTTTTTTACCAAACTTGGTGCGTTTCTAAAATGCATGCCAACTCTCGACAACGGAAGAATATTCATGCGTTTACCCACATACAGCATGATTGATTGTTGGATTATGTCCTTCTCTGTGAATATAAATACTGACTTCACAACGGCCAAATAAAGCTGTCAATTTGCAGGAAAAAGACATCCTTCCATAAGCCCGTAACACATCCAGGGTGATATGGATTGTACTCTTCACAGGCCTGATTACTTCCGTCTCTTCTGAATTTGCTCCATAAAATAATAATACCATGTTCCCTTATTTTATCTATTTTTTATCATGAATTTCCCATGAACATCGTTTAAGATTTGTTTGCACTATTCAGGTGTGTGCTAAAAGTGCAGTCCACTCTATCACACTTTATATAATAGTTAATCATGAAAAAAATATACTAGCACAAAAATTCAAATTTGCCAAAGAAAATGTTGAGAATCATGAAGGTTAGTTATGTCATTCTATCCTGTTGGTGATGAATGGAAAAAAAAAAAAAAAAAATGGAAAACTGTGATCAAGTGAATTACAATTATAATATATACCTGAATAGTACAACACATTTATAAATATGTTCATTATAAATTCATAAGAAGTCAAAGACTGCAGCCTTTTACCCTGTACTCAAATATTTTATTGTATGATTTCAGATATCCTCTATCACCAAATCTAATGTAAACAAATAGCACTACAAATATATTCTGCCGCAACATCCAAGAAAAAAATTACGATAATCATTTTTGAATAGACAGTCACAACTACATTCTTCTCTTTATTTTGAACAGTAAACTTTCAAAGTAGCAGTTGTAATAATAGTTATAGAAGTATCACCACTGGAAGCAGCAGTAGTATACATAGTAGTAGTGATCGCATTTTTGTGTACTACTACTTCTACTACTACTACTAATGATAATAATAATAATAATAAATATTATAATAATATTAATAATAATAATAATAATAAGTAGAACAATAACAATAATACTGTAATGATGATAATATTAATAATTATTATTATAATAATTATAATAATAATAATAATAATAATAATAATAATAATAATAATAATAATAATAAAAATAATTTAATAATAATTGTGATGCAAAAAAACAAAAAAAACATGCAAATATGAATAAAAATAAAAGAAAATTAATAGAGTAATACTAATTCAATAATAAAAGCGATGCAAGAAACAATAAAAATAACAATGCAAATAGGAATACAATTTATAGAAAATTATTGGAGTAATTATAATAGCATTTTTTTACAAAACCTCCAGCCGAATATTTCATCAACTGGTTGCCATGACAACAGTTGTCGATGGATTTCATCCATAATTAAATAATTCTTTCGTATACCAAATAGACTTGGTTATACCGAGTTTGGTCCAAATCTATTCGTAACTTTTCGAGAAATCATGTACACTAACAAACAGACAGACAGACAGACAGACAGACAGACAGACAGACAGATCGGGGTGAAAACATAACTCCTCCAACTTCGTTGGCGGAGGTAACAAGGCAACCAAAATTTTGCGGAAGGGATGTAAAGAAATTAACAAAACTTAATCGTAAACAAAAATGATAATAAATAAATACACCCATAAGCCAAAGAGGCATAAGCAAATTTACAAAACGAAATATATTATAAGCAAGAACCAATGTCAAAAAGTGTAAGAGTTATAACAGTATTCGTCAACATCCCTAAGAACTCATTATTTTTCAACACATAAAACAGCAGTAGTTTCCATCAAAGCCGAAATAGTGTTTATTTATCCGTGTGGTAACAATTACTGAAAGGGCAAGATTTCGTTTATCCGAGCTGAAATAGGTAATTTACGAAAGAAGGCACCACCACTATCACACACCCACAATACTCTTTTATGACCAATGAACAGGCTTTACGACGAGAACTCACAACTATAAGACCAAAGGCAGTGTATAAAGGAGGACCAAATAATAATAAATTGCATATTTAAGAATGAGCGTGAAAGACTGATTTGTGTTGCAGAAAGTCAGGGCAAAAACGAATAAGAGAAGAAGAGGGTAGAGGAAAGTAACGACCTAAATTATATTGATCAAACAACAAGAGAGGCGCAGTTGTGGGGACGTAAAAACCGATAACGACGATAAAACAAAGCGGCAGAAGCAGTAAAAGCTCAGCACGCCATTTAACATAGATTATTCGTTAACATTCGTAAACACTTGGCATGGAACGAAGGCAATAACGAATAAAATGGAGAGTAAGAGAAACAGGTGGAGGAGAGGAAAGAGCTAAAGATTGAAAAGGAAGAGACAGTTAAGATGACGACATAAGCAAATGAGGATAAATGAGAAGAGGATTTGAGTAAAAGAAAGATGGAAAAAAGATAGAAGACCTAAAGGTAAAATAAATTAGAAGAGGAAAAGGAAAAGGAGTCAGAATAAAAATTTATCAAACGATAAAGAGAAATAAGAACATAAATGAAAAGCAAATGTAAAATTAAGGAAATGAACGAAGAGTACGATAAAATACAGAGTGGGAGAGAGTGAGAAGGAGAAAGGGAGAAAGGTAATAAGAGAAAATGAAGAGGGATAAAGGAGAAGAAAGAGGAGGAGGAAGAGGAGGAGGAGGAGGGTGAATATAGGGAGATAGAGAATGAGGGTGAATTCTGGTCGAGCTTCAGGGTATAAACAAATATTTTTCTTCCAACTAGGTTATCCATAAGTCAAAAGATACGAGGTGAAGGAAAAATGAGAAGAGGAGGAGGAGGAAGAGAACAGGCAATAGAAAGAGGGATGGGATCCGTTCAGGAAAAGATGAGAAAGAGGGATGGGAGAAAAGTATGCTATTGCACGTGCAAAAAGTATGAAGGGAAAAATAAAGGGGAAAGGAAGATAAATGGAAGGGAAAAATATAAATTCAAAGGAAAGATGGAGAAATATCCTTTCTGTTTTCCCCATAGATTCCAAGAAATTCTCCTAAATTTCAATGACGCGGCACCTTTCAATAATTACTAGGAGAGGGAAAGAAAAGAGAAGGAGAGAGAAAGAGGAGATAGTTTGGGTGGGAACAATGCCCCTACTGGCAGGAATTGGTGATGAGTACAAAGTCTCCCCCCCCTCTCTCTCTCTCTCCTTTCTACCCTCCTCTCCTCAAACTCTCTCTCTCTCGTCTCTCGTTCTCTCTCTCTCCTCTCTAAACTCTTTCTCTCTCTCTCTCTCTCTCTCTCTCTCTCTCTCCTCTTCTCTCTCTCTCTCTCTCTCTCTCTCTCTCTCCTCTCTCTCTCTCTCTCCTCTCTCCTCTCTCTCTCTCTCTCTCTCTCTCTCTCTCTCTCTCTCTCTCTCTCTTCTCTCTCGTAGTCAGTGGCTAAAACTTGAAAAATCCCAACAACCCGAGATTAAGAAGCACCAAAATGTGGAACACGAGCAAAGTGAAAAGAAAACGAAAAAAAACGAAGAAAGAAAATAAACTGTAACTTCCGAGAACGAAGTAAGGAAAAGGTGGAAAGCCATGTTAACCGCGTTTGGCAGCTCAGCCTTATCGCGCCCACGGCGATACCTGGATACCATCTTCTCGGCCTCGCCCTCCTGCCAGGCAGCCAGTGTCCGTTGGACTTTCGCAGCAGGAGGAGGTATGTATCACTCTTAGAGGGTGGCCCGTGGTATAGACCGTTAAAATCCATGGTTGGACCACTGATATTTTTTACTCATGTCGCGTATCGGTACATCAGTGTGCCGAGTATGCATATGCTATTTTATGATATATATTCATGTCAGTTTCAATACAATATGACATTTCAATATGTTGTGCATATAAACACTAGAATAATCATGTTATTTTTCCTTTTTCAATAGAAATGAACCCGGTGGACTTTTACGGACCACAATCGGTGCTTCCACATAGCTCTTCAGATGATTCAGATGATTCAGATTTTGACATCAACTCTGATGACCCAGGTGATGACCTGTCTGAGGAAAGCGATGAGTCTGAACCAGATGAAGAGCAAGTTGATCAAACTGAAGGGCCAGAAAGAGATGATTCAATTACAGGAAATAATGCAAATAATAGCACTCCATCTACATTTGAGTGGGGGCCTGTATCTACAAAACATCGCATGTATGCCTTTACTGGGAAGGAAGAAATAAGTATCAATGTAAATGCTTCAGATAATTAAACTGGGGTGCTGCCAATTGATATATATGATCTTTGTGTATCTGATGACATCATTGATATGATTGTTCTTGAAACAAATAGGTATTCACAGCAGGAAATTGATGCTGCACAACTAACACGTAGGTCAAGATTGGTTTCGTGGAGACCTATCGATAAAGAAGAAATATAGAAATTTATTGGCATAGTCATTTACATGGGATTAGTGTTGAAACCTGAAATCCAACTGTATAGGTCTAAAAGTGATTTGTATGATGATCCATTTGTACCAAAGCTAATGTCAAGGGAAAGGTTTGAGATTCTCTATACATTTCTAAATTTTGTAGATAAAACAGCTCATCAAAATGCTGAGGACAAATTGTACAAGGTCAAACCACTGATTAAGCTACTGGTTGACAATTTTCAAGCTGTGTACAAACCTGGCTCCAAACTTGTTACCTCCGCCAACGAAGTTGGAGGGAGGTTATGTTTTCACCCCGATCTGTTTGTTTGTTTGTTTGTTAGTGTACAGGATTTCGCGAAAAGTTACGAATATATTTGGTCCACACTTGGTATACCATGTCTATTTGGTTTAAGGAAGAGCTGACTTAATTTTGGATGAAATCGAATGACAACTGTTTGTTTTAGAGCGCATACCTCCGGCGGAGGTATGCGCTCTACTGAGTGACCCCCCTAGTTGTAGATGAGAGTATGGTGGCATTTAGAGGAAGATTAGGTATCAATCAGTACGTTCCAGGCAAAACTAACAAATATGGAATGAAATGATACAAGGTGTGCACACCTGAAGGATATACATGGAATCTGGAGGTTCATGTAGGGAAGAGTAATACAATTGCTGGCTTAAATGCAACTGAATCACTTGTTGTAAGAATATGTGAAAAATTGTTAAGTATAGGATGCACTATCTATACTGACAATTACTACACCTCAGTGACCCTGGCAGAATACCTCTTGACCAAGAAAACTTATGCTTGTGGAACTGTTAGAGTACACAGGAAGTACTTGAGCAAAGAAGTACTGAAAGCAAACTTGAAAAAAGGAGAAATGAAGGCAGCAGAAAACAGACAAGGTGTAGAATTATACAAATGGAAAGACAAGAGAGATGTTTTGACACTGGCAACAGTGCCTGAACATAGAAATGATATAGTTCTAAGTGGAAAGAGAAATAGGAAGGGGGAAGATGTCGTAAAACCTGAAAGTGTCATTGAGTACAATAAAGCAAGCAACAAAAGGTGTTGATGTTGCTGACCAACTAAATTCCTACTACTCGCCACTACGGAAATCAAGAAAGTGGTACAGGAAGTTAGCTCTGGAAATGGTTGCTGGGAAATCAGTAACTAATGCTCAAATTCTGTACAAAAAATATTGCTCTAGAAGTTTGTCAAAGAAGTTTCACAGTCATTAGTGCTCTGTCTGACAAAAAATATTCCTGAAAAAAAGATAAATCAGGGAAAAGGACCTTTGATATATCGGGTGCAAGAACAGAGCACACTCTTCAGGAAGCAGATGGACAAAAGAAAAAAGCACATGGAAGAAATGCAGAGGATGTTACGAAAAGATATCACTAGGAGAAGGATACAAGGTGGCCTCAAACAAGGCTAGGAGTATCCACCTTCTGCAGTGCATGTGATGGTCAGCCACATCTCTACCTTCCATGTTTCAATGAAAAACATGTCTCATACTTAGAGGAAAATGCATGGGAAATTTTGAAAAAATGACACATTTGGATAATTCAATAATTAATATATAAATTATTATATATTTTTTTTTTTACGGATAAAATTTCATGAGTTTTATGGTATTTTCTTTTACAGTTAATTACTGTTGTTGCATTATGTAATGCTTGTATTTTGCTTGTAGGGTGTTACAAAGTTTTAGTTGAATTTTGGAAGCATGTATTGTTTGTTATACATAAAATTATCTAATCAATTCATATAATTTCAATGTAAAGTTGTTGCTTTATATGCAAATAATGCATTCGCATATGTTTTATTAATAACTTTTATTTATTTTATAACTTTAGCTTTATTTTCATGTTGATTATAATACATATAGGATTACATTATTATATGAAAACTGAATTTGTAAAAAAAAATTGATGAACAAAGAAAAAGGATTTTTTGGCTAATCATAAATTAATTATTTACACAATTATGAGTACTATTTTATTACCTGATACCATTGCAACACATCTGTAGCCATAATAAATACACATGTACATACAAAGTGGCTATGTACTCATGTTTGCACAAGTTTTTAAAAAGGGTTATTCGGACAATGGATGTACCAATACGCAAAGAAGGAAACATGTGCTCGGTACACCGGTGGCCCAATACGCGGTTAACGTGCTTTATTAAGAGAGGGA
>JACEEZ010019810.1:85863-88363 GCA_016584305.1 Chionoecetes opilio | reverse complement strand
GGAAACTATACCAGAACCACAATATCATTAAAAACTGAACATGATTAGCTAGATATACACATGAAATACATTACATGCAAACATCTATTAAAAAACACAATCCATAAAAACTTCAAACATATATCACAAGACACAGCAAGGTGGACTGCCCACCAAATATCTACTTCTCCTGTCTTTCATATTTTCCACCTGCTTTCCCTTCCACTCTCTCTCTCTCCCCTCTTAACTTTCCTAAAAAAAATAAAAAATAAAAAAAAGGACGTCGCGGCGTTTGTGGTATTCCACAAGGCACAGGTGCAGGGAGTGCCACACCTGTCTGGGTTACGACGCACGAAAACGGTGCTTACCAGTGGTGATGTAGTGGAGGTGCCGCGTTCCCGTGCCAGTCAGCACCAACGCACCTTTGTGGGCCGCGTCTCCAGGATGTGGAACATTTTCACGGCCGCTGTCCTTCACATGCAGGAGATGAACACACAAAGCGTAAAGTTGGCGGCCAATCGGTGGAGACTCTCGAAGGCCATCCCGCTGACGCTAGTGATACCGTGACACTTAGTGACAGCAACAGAGCCTCAACAAACACTTTTGTGATGCCTATATGTATATAATGTTAGTTTTTTTAGGTCTTTGTATCTATGTCTATATACGTAGTTATATTTACTTGCCCTTTAAAGATAGGTAGCACACGACAGCGCACCTTTGGGCTTCATGTATATGTATGTTTAAATAAAAAAAAAAAAAAAATGAGAGGAGGAGGAGGAGGAGGAGGAGGAGGAGGAGGAGGAGGAGGAGGAGGAGGAGGAGGAGGAGGAGGAGGAGGAGGAGTACAAAGGAAACACAAACAGCAACAGACCGATAGGTCCTTACAAGACTGTTTGCTTTAACTACACTACACTAACTAGATAATAAGAGAGAAAGGATAGGAAGTAGAAGGCTCCTCCCCACCCACCCATCCCTCCAGCCGAAGCTGGCCGGAAAAGAAGTGATACCATGCAATATAGAAAAACTGCATGGAATTTGTGAGGAAAGTTGAAAGCTGTAATCTATGGCTAACTACTACTAGTTTGTGGGGGTAGGTTTAGTGCTTGATAGATAGGTCATGTTATGTGTGTTTTGTAATGGTGTGAACACAGTGTGGAGGTTCAAGGGGTGGTGCGGCAGCCTTGCCTGGCGCTTTCTTGGGAGGCAGCAGTCAATCAGGCCCCAGCTCCGTTCAATCCACTGCAGATTGTGTACTTTCCATGTAGGACGCCGTACACTTCAATGCCTCCTGCAGCAGTGACCCCTGGTACCTTAAATCCCGATGGTGGTCACTAACTGTCAGGACCCTAACTGAACCACAGCCCGTCACAGGTCGAGAGTAGTAGTGGTAAACCCTTAACTCGGGGCTATCTGTGTGTGTTATGAGGTCTAATGTAGTGTTGGTGTAGGCTCAGTGTGGGAGTTCAGGGGTGGTGCGGCAGCCTTGCCTGGCGCTTTCTTGGGAGGCAGCAGTCAATCAGGCCCCAGCTCCGTTTCAATCCACTGCGGTAGTGCACTTTCCAAGTAGGACGCCGTGCACTTCAATGCCCCCTGCAGCAGTGACCCCTGGTATATAAATCCCGATGGTGGTCACTAACTGACAGGGCCCTTACTGAACCACAGCCCGTCACAGGTCAAAAGTTGTAGTAGTGACCGTTTACTCGGGGCTGTCTAAGACGTGTGGGAAGGGTTATGTAGACGCGACTCGCAATCATTTTACGCAATGAGAGTAAGTTTCAGAGGCCGCGAGATAAATTTATTATTCCCAGATAAACAGTGACAACGGGGATTGATATGAAATATTTATCGAGGCGATTTTTAAATGATTCTATGTATTGAGTTACTACGACTGACGGCAGCCCATTCCATACGTTTACAACACGGTTTGTGAAGAAGTACTTTGCTTCGTTCGTTACAAACCGTTTCCTGCTTATTTTAAATCCGTTGTTTCTAGTGAGCTTGACGGTCTAGCGTGAAAAGATTTTCTGGGACTACGTTCGTAAATCCATTGAAGATTTTAAGACTGATGAGGATATTTAGACGGAGAGAGGAGAGAGAGAGAGAGAGAGAAAAGGGGAGGGGGGGTTAGTAATTGGACGCGTACTAGTGTGATAGTGAAGGCAAAGATTTTGCAGGCATATTGGTAGTGCAGCCACTTGTCAGCTCGCCTTGTGGAATGCCGCGCCCTCCCATTATCCTCCCGGCGTCCCCCCACCCTTCCATCGCCATTAATCTTGAGTGTAATGAAGATTAATACTACTACAACTGCAAACAAAAAGTATACCACATTTGTTATTATGGCATTGTTACGCCATTACTACTTTTGTTTTCTTGTTTTGTTTGTTTTTGCGATACTGGGGTGGGGGGCGCTACTGAACACACACACACACACACACACACACATAGTATACTATATATATATAATATATATATATATCTATATATATATAATTATATATATATTATGTTTTTTATTAGATAT
>JACEEZ010019810.1:77500-79508 GCA_016584305.1 Chionoecetes opilio | reverse complement strand
ATATATTATATATATATATATTAAAATATACAAACACACCGCCCGATAGTCAAGTGGATAACGCATGGCCTGTCATTCTGTGGTTAGCGGTTGGGAATCCTCGGTGCCCCGGGGATTTTTCATTGACAAATTCGGGCGGTTATCTCCCCCTTGAGCAAGGGGATGGGGGGGGGGGGAGGTCCCAGCATTGCCCAAATATCGGTAATAATAAGCTCCAAGTTCGCTCTGGAAGGGTGAAACTGGCCATCGCGATTCCACTTTGGGTGGACAAGACCATAGATGAATGACACACACACACACACACACACACACACACACACACACACACACACACACACACACACACACACACACACACACACACGGTGTCTGTGTGACTGTGTCTGTGTGGCTCAGTTGGTTAGGGCGCCCGACATAATTCTGTGGTCCGTCGTTCGATCCCCGAACCCGCTCATTCCCGGGGATTTTTCCACTGTGAAATTTGGGCGGTACTGTCCACCTTGAGCAAGGGGATAGGTGTGTGTAGTGTGTGAGGTCCCAGCATTGCCCAAAGATCGGTAATAATGAGCTCCAAGCTCGCATTGAGAGGGTGAAACTGGCGATCGCGAGCCAGCTCGCATGGACAAGACCATGGGTGAATAACACACACACATCACACACACACACACACACACACACACACACACACACACACACACACACACACACACACACACACACACACACACACACACACACATACACACACACACACACACACACACACACACACACACACACACACACACACCACACACACACCACACACACGCACATACACACACACACATACACACACACCCACACCCACACAAGGGTACTCCGTAGTGTAGGGGTAGCACGCTCGGTTCATAACCGAGAAGTCCCGGGTTCGATCCCCGGGCGGAGCGGAAACATATGGACTGTTTCCTTAAAACCCGAGTCCACCCAGCAGTGAATGGGTACCGGGTGTTAGCCGGGGTGTGTGACCTGCTCTCCGGGGTGTTGGCTTCGGCCAAAACTAAGCAGTAAGGATGAATGATAAAAAATTTGTATATGGAGACGGGGCCATACGAGCGTTGCTCAGGCCCTGTAAAATACAACTAGATAAATACACACATGCATGCATGCATTTCTTAAGTATAACTATTTAAAACTTCATGAATAATTTTGCATGTTACTACATCACTGAAATTAGAGAATACGTCATGAACAGTATTAAATCTGTAAAGGTTTCTAATGTGTTGTGTTATGGGGCACACCTCTACCACATGTTGTTCTGTTTGTATGTCACCACATACACACAGGCGCTCCTCGAGAGGAAGGCGACCACGTCCGCGCCTGTTCCAGCGTCCCGTTTCCACTACTAAACTATGACCACAGACTCGAAAACGTGTAAACGACATCCTATGTAGATCGTTAATTACATGTTTCTTTTCATAAATGTCATGTACTTTAAATTCAGGGTTAATTGTTTTATATACATTGCATCTTGTTGCCTCAGAGTTAGCAATTGTATTATGTACATTATACAACATAGAGGACATGTGAGGGACATTATTGTGTGTCATGTGGGCCACAAGTTTTCCAACCGGGGTATTTAAAGACATAACATACTTAAGAGCGAAAGACAAAGGGTCATCGTTCATGTTACGTCTCTCTGACCACATAATATGATAAAACTTGTGTTGTTTGTGTCTTAGGTCAGGCAGCGAGGGGTATCCTAACTCAGCATAACATACATTATTGGTAGTGGCTCTCCTTACCCCTAACAACTCCTTCATGGCCCAATTGTACAAACTTAATGATAGGTTTCACGTCAGCGCCTACCAAGACTCACAGCCATACAGTAAAGACGACATAAGGGCAGCATCGAACAAACGACGTTTTACAATAAAAGGAATGTCATTGTTTTTCGAATAAATGAGGACAAATTTTAAAACATGACATAACTTGTTTTGTGCATGTATTTCACAGCAGATGACACCGA
>JACEEZ010019810.1:60000-72500 GCA_016584305.1 Chionoecetes opilio | reverse complement strand
GATGGGTCCTGGAGATGAGATGGATAAGCTTAGAATCAAGGGAGCAGAAATGAGCTTTGCGCGGCGGAGAACGTGGCTGTCAAGATGAACTGATGGAAGAGAGATCGGAGTTGTGATGTATGACTCAGGAGTGTGTGTGTGTGTGTGTGTGTTGTGTGCGTGCGTGTGTGTATGTGTGTGTGTGTTGTGTGTGTGTGTGGTGTGTGTGTGTGTGTGTGTGTGTGTGGGGGTATGTGTGTGGGGGTGGGGGGGGGGTAGTGTGCGCTGACGGGATTAAAGTTAATTCACACTCGCCGGGAAATGTTGAAACATGATTTGTTTGGATGCAGATAAGAGGTTTTTTTCCCTTTTAATGTTTTTTTTATGGTGGTGGTATTGGTGTTAATGGTGAGGATGGAGGCAGCGGAGGAGGTGGCGAGGTTTATGCCTGGTAGCGGTTGGGCTATAATGGAGGTGGTGGTGAGTTGAGGCGGCGAAGTGGCCTTCAGTAACCACCGCTGAGATGTTCAGGGATGTCAATTTTCCGCGGATTCGCGGATTTCCGAGTATTTTATTGCCAGCTGGGTCATTTCTGTGAATCGTGTAGATTCGGGTTAAAACATTTTTTTTTTTGGGGGGGGTACATAGTTGCCTAGCCCACAGCCGAACCTGACCCTGGCCACTGATCCAGCACAGACCATAAAACATTTTTTGGCTGCCTAGCGGGAATTTAAATACTAGGCTGCCGAATATCTTCCCGACTCCACTGCTACAAGTTTGCCCCAGGAGGCAGTATGTTGGGGGTGGAATACAGCAGCCCACAGCCAGTATGTGGGGGTGGATTACAGCAGCCACGTCAGGTGAGATAGCTCTGGTGATCCAGGGGTCTGGTATCGATTGGCACACTCCCCCTCATTGTGTCAAGTTTGCAGGCTCCAGGCTGGAGAGTTCAATTGCAGGGATGCCACAGCAGGGGCAAGCCAAAATTGGCCAAGGGTATATACTCAATATAGTTATGGCCAGAGATATATACATATACACAAATTGTGGCCCACAAAAACAGACAAAATTGAGACCAGAAATTATTATAGATTAACCAAGGACCTCTCAGAACTCTCTTAGAGCAGGAAATTTACAAAAATAGGGGGGGCTTACAGCGCCCCCCGAACTCCCAGCTGGGAGGTTCCCTCGCTACGGTCGGTCAGCCTCGCTGCGCTCGGATGAGTTGGTCGCCCTTTTTTTTTTATTTCAGAGGTTTTTTTCTTTTCTTGTTGACATCCCTGGATGTTACGTAGCCTGTGCGTGTTGCTGGTTCTCACAACATCAACTTCTTGACCTCTCTTGACCCTGCGAGAAAAAGGAGAAGAAGAAAAAAGAGAAGAAGAAGAAGAAGAAATTGGAGTAGGGGACGGAGGAAACTGAGAATAACAAAAGCCTTAGCAACAAAGGCGAAGGAAGAGTAATTGGAGAAGACGGAAGAGGCAAATGTAAAAAAGCAAAAAATAAATAAAAACAAGGTCAAAAGCGTCCTTTGTAAGACTCTTGAACAATTATTTGTATTTTCCTAACTTAAATATATTTACTACGCCATTGCTGTCCGTACAAATCTTTGACTTAACTACAGGAGGTAGTGAGAGGGAGGCCGTCAGAGGCCGTAAGAGTCATTCAGGACAGGGACACTGCAGGCACAGGGCGGCAGACTTCCCCTCAACAAAGGTTCATTTCACACTGCATCAATGCCCATACCACGAAATTGAAAAGACAAGAAAAAATTTAGGTCAATCCCTGCTCCCTTCCTCCCTCCTTCCCTCCCTTTCTTCCTCCTTTCTGCACCTCACACTCCACCTGACAATCTACGTGGTGTGTGTGTGGTTTTTTTTCTCGCTCCTGCTAACGAGATTTTGCTTTGCCAGGCGCGTACACTATATCTTAATATAGTAGAATATATCTTATCCTATAAGCAGGCTCATTTTCTGGCCTAATCAACGCTATAAAACTCACTGACATCTGGCCATGTGTATAAAGTAATTACAAGGCTGCTCTTGAAATTATTTGAGGCACAGACTAGGTCTCTCATAAACTGCATGCACATAACAGCCGTAGCAATGGGTAGGAAGTCAGTCACTGATAAACCACTGAGATAAACTAGGAAAGAAAAAAGTATGGATGTGACAAGTCTGTGATCGGTAAATACGAATGAAGATGAAAGGATTAAGAGGAAGAGGTAAAGAGATGAATTTGAAAGAGGAGGAGGAGAGGTAGAGACAAAGTGGGAATTCTATAGACCATAATGCCTCAATAACTAAGTCTTAACATAATAACAAGGCTTAACTAAGTTTCTGGGGTTTTTTTCTTTAGATGGGGAGGATTTCTTTTAGGTTGGGGAGGCGATTGCGGAGCGGTTAGAGTCTCCGACTGGCGTTCTCGGTGACCCGAGTTCGATCCCCGAAGAAACCCAAAACCTTTCTGCACCGTCGAGTGGCCTAAGAACACCCACATGCCCTGCCTATCAACTCTACCTTCGACTGCGAGTACATCGGAGGACACAGGGGGGTGGCATGAGCCTCTAATCACAGGCGTCACTATAAAAATCCTGCCTGCCCACCAACGGGCGAGGGACCAACCATCAGAACCCTCAAGTGAACCTCCAGAGCCTACCATCCGAGCCCTGGGTCACCACTGCCTACAGGCGCTATAGGCACAAATGTAAAAAAAAAAAAAAAAAGATGGTAAATTTGTGTTATGTACCCCGATGGATATATATATATTGCCCGAAATGAACTCATGCTGCGGAGCCGAAGATGAAGGAGAGTAAGACGTTGTACCTGCGGCCTAGGTAATGAAAGGCAGGTTGATTTATGTGAAGTTTCAGTCAAGATCTAGACAAAATATGTATAAGAGAAGACTGGTAGTTAAATGAGCCCTGACGGCGCTATTTAAGGAGGCAATTTATGCAGACTGGCTACATGTTCTCTTTTCATTGAGCTTGCTCGGGTTGCCACCTTTCTGGGGAATGATTTGTTCATATAATTATGTATGCATGTATATGCGAGAGAGAGAGAGAAAAAAAAAAAGTTCATACAGTATAGAGTTTTAGCGTAATTTAGCGTATTTTAGAGTTTAAAAATAGACGCCCACACCTTCAGATGCCCACCCATGCCCCGACTATCCATGCAGTGATTACCATCCCCCTCCCACCTCCATCGTTCCCAGAGTCCACAACCCTCCACCTCCCACCTCTTCAGCGTCCACTTTGTCCCACCTTTCCCACCTTCCACCTGAACCAATCGCCTCCCACCTGTGCACATCCATTCTAGTCCGTCGCTCCACCACGTAATTCCCATCCCGTCCTTCTACCCAACCACCTTCTGTCCATTCACCAATACAGTATATTAGTGCCTGTTCACCGTCATCGTCTGTCCCTTAGTCAAACGCAACGCTCATCCACCCACTCGTACAAGCCTCTCACTTACTACCCACCCACGCCAATACCTAGTCCACTCTCACCCTTCATATGCCTACCCCACCTTTCACCCACGTAAATCATCTATTTTAACGCTCTCCTTGTGACCCACCACGCCACGTTTCCCCTCTCCTCCCTTCCACCCTCTTCCCCTCGTCATCCAGTGCTCTTCCCTCAACACACTCGTGCCGAAGTCATGGCTGCAAGAGGAGGTGACGTCATGGCCAGTCCTCACCGTTAAGATATGCCGATACGCCGCCGTTATAATAGGTTCTGCTTTCATCGGCTGGATATCACTGAGGTTTTGTTGCTTTAAATCGCGGCTCTCAGTCCCCCGCTGCTGACGGAATTTGAGGAAGGAGAAGAAAGAAGAAGAAGAAGAATGTGAAAGAGGTTACATACTACCATTATACCATGTGCTTAAGTAGCCTCATGTCTGTATGTCTGTTGGCTGTACGCTTGTGTCAGATGGCTCCTGATATCTCTCTCTCTCTCTCTCTCTCTCCTCTTTCTCTCTTTCTCTCTCTCTCCCCTCCTCTCTTCTCTCTCTCTCTCTCTCTCCCACCCCCCCAGGGTGGCGGGGGTTGGTAGAGTTACTGGCTAGAGTTTGCAGAGTCCCTGCCATTCGGTCAGGGGTTCGAGTCCACCATTCGTCCTTGCGTGGGGGCGCTTTGTATAGTCCAAAACCTAGTAGTTGGTACTTGCAAAGTGTTTAGATAGGATCTAAGTATCTTATCTTAGTATCTCTCTCTCTCTTTTTCTCTCTCCTTTTTCTCTTTTTTCTCTCTCTCTCTCTCTCTCTCTCTTTTTCTCATCTCTCTCTCTCTCTCTCTCTCTCTTCTTCTCCTCTCTCTCTCTCTCCTCTCTCTCTCTCCTCTCTCCCCCCCCCCCCACCCACCCACCCCCCCACCCACCCACCCCCCCCCACCCACCCACCCACCCCCCCACCCCCACCCACTCCCCCACCCACCCACCCACCCACCCCCCCCCCCCCCCCCCACCCACACCCACACCACCCCCACACCCACACCCACACCCACACCACCCACACACCCCACCACCCCACCCACACCACACACCCCACACACTGTCTCCTCTCGGCGGAAAGAGTTGATAACACGAGAGTTTCCCTCGCAGTTCGAGTTTCACTTAAGATCACATTAAGCCGCTCATTGATTTGGCGAGGGCGGAGTTATCACAGGCAGCGTTTGTCAAACATGGAACAGGTTTTTTTATCTATCTTAAGTTCATACTTGTCTTCAATTTTACATCATTAATCATAATTTTGTTTTACATCATTAAGTATGTCAAGAGTAGTGTCGATTCATTAGCTATCGAAGCAGAAAAGTGTCTACGTAAGTGACCCTGCCCTTGGTTCATTACTCTTCCTCTCCGTGGGATCCGCTACCATCGATTGTTCCCACTATCCTCTTTTTATTTGTTTTCTTTTCTTAGTAATCCTGCGAACCTGATTAATGTGCGTTGAACACAATAATTTGCATCAAACTGTAAATATTAGTTGATTTGGTCACATGATTAATTTAGTTGTGTTCATAATTTTTCTTTCGTGGTAAATAACGAGTATATGATTTTGTTGTTGTAATATTCACAAGTTTCAAGACAAGGAGAAGACAAATGTGGGAAGAACTGGTGCCTTTGCCTGGCCTCAGCGCCTCACCCTGTCTCCTTGCGGCTGATCAGGGTGGTGGACGGCAGGGCACGGAGGCTGCGGCGGTGACTTCCTGACTTTCACTCTCTGCGCCATTGAACGATCTTGGTGCACTTTTTGTGTATAGGGCGGAGCACAGGGACCACTTAAATGCTATTTCAGTTCATGCTATTTTTCGACCAACTGTACTGAAGCAAAAAAAGAATTCAGGTAACCTGATAAAAAAAAATCAGAAAGGTATTCTTGCATTTTAGGCATACACTTTTCCATAACACCATTATTTTCTTACGATGTATCCTGATATCAGCGTGTAGGTCATGCAGTCAGCCAAGTTTGTGTATTTTCCCGTGAGTGGGCGTGACCGACCGTGAGTTGTGACGAAATCGAAGCAGAGGAACTTCACGAGGAAAAAGAGCCATCTTGCTAGTGGTGACCCCGCGCCCCGCACTCCCTCCCGGCTGTTCATCTCCAGGCGCGGTCTTATCTCCAAACTTGCATCGCTTATTTCTGAGCCTCCCGTGTTCTTTGTGGCAGAGTGATGTATCTTGGTTTCCTTTATAGTCTGCAGACAGAAATAAACAGGTACACATTATTGTCCATTAGTAGACACTTTTATAGGGCTTTAGATAAGGAGTAATTGATAAGAAAACGTGAATACCAGTCATTACTGAGGGAAATGACACGCAACCTCCTTAGTTGATAGACAGAAGGAAATGTAATATGCTTTTCGTGGAAGTAATAGATAGGAGTCAGCACGGGGAACGCCCCCGCCTGGCATCCATTAGCCTCCTGGAAGGGAAAAAACTTGAAGATCTGTTCATGATATTCAGAGTGGACGTGCGTGTAGCGAACGAACTTCAGAAAGAAATATACATAATGTATTTAAAATGTTCACTCCTCATCCTGAAAGATTCGACTCTGTGATGCTGATACGAGAAGGAGGAATGGAAAGTGTTCCACCCGTGATGCTGGTGAAAGGCTATTCATTTATCTTAGATTTTTGCGGGTTTGAAAATGTTTTAAGCAATAGCCGGAAGGTCAACGTGTCAACAGTCCTGTGTTTATCTCGTGCACGCAGAGAGATAGTGATACGGCGGCAGCTTTATCCGCACGCTGAGTAAAAAGAATATACATAAAGAGTATAGTGATAGCAGAAATTACTGTAATAATTTGATAATGAGAACTACATCGACTAATAAAATAATGATAATGGTGGTAATGGTGATTATGATAATGACGATGATGAAATGATGATATTTGTAGTAATAATACGAAAATTGTTAATATGACAACAATAATAATCCCTTTCTCTGCCTTATTGACCCAAATTTAATTGTAGTTGCAGGGTCGTCTGTTGTTACATAACTCTTCCTAGTACAGATTCTTTTATCTTTTATCTTCCCCTTTCGTGTAATTTTTTTGAAATTAAAACTGATTTTTTTTCACATATATTTTATGTGAATTATATTCCGTCATATTTTTACTATTATATTAATAGTTTTATTTTGTTATTGTCATTTTTAGTCATTATTATTTTTTCTTTAAATCATTATCATTGCAAGATTTCGGAAAATATTTTCTCCTCAGTATATTTCCCATAGCAGAACAAATCAAAACATACACGATATACTTACACCCACCGGGCACCACGAAATCGTAATTCATTATCGAATAACTCTCGCATGTTGACATCAGATCCGGCTATCGTCATTCAAACCTAGCACGCCAGCAACACCTGTAAACGAATTAAAAAGTATTCTATAAGAGGAAAAACTTTCATGAGACAAAAACCATGAAAACACACCACCCAGCGGCCCCCACCAAGCCACGAAACGCCCCGCACGCGCACGCGCACAACCCACACACACGCACCAAACCCCACAAAACACAAACACCACACACACACACACACACCCCACCAAACAACCACACACCACACACACACACACACACAACAAAACACACACACACAAAACACACACACAACACACACACACACACACACACACACACAAACACAACAAAAACACACCACAAAATTATTTCCACACACACAAACACACACCCCACACACAACCCCCAACCACACCACTCTATATATATATTCCACAAACCACACAAAACACACAAACCCTCTCTCTCTGCCAGTATTCTTGTTTTTTGCTTTGTTTATTTTGCCCGTTGTTTCCCCCCCTATCCCCCCCCCCACACGTGCCATCTTTGCACCGCCTCACCAGATGAAAATAGCACCTCAGGAAATTCAGAAGGACCTTCCGGGCGTACCCGCCTCGTAACAGTTGTTCTTGCCCACCTGATTGCCTTTTTTACCTCTGAGAGAGAGGGGGGCGGAGGAAAAAGGGGGGTTTTTTGGGAAAAGGCCCAAGTTTTTACTTTAAAAATTTGCTGGTGATAGGTCCAATTTATTGGTCGCCCCTTCTAACAAGGCTTCGATCTGTTTCCTCTTTCCGTTTGTTTTTCCTCACTTCCTTCATCCAACTCCTCCCCTCCTTCAATCTTCTCCCCTTCCCTCTCCATCCTTCTCCCTCTTCCCTTTGCTCTGGACTCTCTCCTCTCTCCCTCCTCCCCTCTCCTCTCTCTTCTCTTTTTCTCTCTTCCTCTCTCCTCCTTTCTCTCCTCCGTCCCTCTCTCTCTTTTCCCTCTCTCCCTCTCCACCTCTCCCCTCTCCCCTCTCTCTCTCTCTCCTCTTCTCCTGACTCCTCTCTCTCTTCTCTCTCTCTCTCCTCTCTCTCTCCCCTCTCCCTCTCTCTCTCTCTCTCCTGCTCTCTACACACATGCACCTCCCCCCCCCCCCACACACACACACTACAAGAAACACAGAATATCAACACAGAGGTGCTGAAGACATAGAAAATCACTCTTTAATTATCACGCAATTCTCTTTCTCTTCTGCCTGTTAGTGACGGTGGTGGTGGTGGTGGTGATGGTGGTGGTGGTGGTGGTGGTGGTGGTGGTGGTGGTGGTAAAGTTTGGCGAGAAAGAGATTCTGCGAGACTCTTCCATTACCGGTTATGGACTAAAAATAGAATATAATCGAAAATAGAAATATATTGAAAGCTTTATGGATCGCGTGCAGTGAGCATAATCCTTGACGGCATATTTGAACAGAGATAAACACTAGGTTCAGGTGGTGTGTGCGGGGGACCTGATATGTTGCCGAGTATTGCAAGAAGGATGGAATAAAAGAATTGTAAGAAGTAGGAGTCGAAAATATCCACGCCCACGACTGACCCGTTGTCGCCTGTGTGATCTTTTGTCTTCCACTTTGTCTGCCGCGCCATATGATTGGGCAAACGGATGGATTCGAAGGTGCTTGATTGTAAGTAACTTATTGCCCGAAAATTGTTTTTAAAGACGGACATACAGAGAGAGAGAGAGAGAGAAGCGCCTAACTTAGCAGAATTTAGTCTGGTTAATGACTTCCCGTAGTTTGAAAGTAAGTAAGAATTGGTGAATGTGATAGGATGGGTTGCTGCGGCGGTAGAGGCTAAGCAAGGCAAGGTTATGGCTGGCGTGCTGGGGAAGTGCATAGGTAACACGTGTTTGTATCGCACCGTTGTTGTTGTTGTAGATTCTCACCTGTGTTTACAGGTGACATGGGCCCTTCGCCTGATGGCGGCCCATAGGTGTAAGTCGAGGGACAATGCCCATAGGTGAAAGTTGAGGGACAATGGGAGGAGGCGCAGCACTTATGGGCTGCGCGGCGGGGAAGGAGGTGGGAAGAGGAACCGTGGGGGGGCATGCATGGCCCGCTGTCACGGGGGTTGGCGTGTTATCCCACCAGCAGCTCCTTGCGCGGCGACTGCTGGCTTCCTCTGTTGTTTTTTTTTTTGTAGTTTTTTGTATCGCACCGAGTAAAGGAAATAGGCATTTATTTTGTAAAGTTCTCGTTGTTTTTGTCTTATTTCTGCATAGATACCTTAGTTTAGGGAGTTGATATTTTTAAAGTTTTTTTTCGTAATGTAGAGACAGCTATGAAATATTTTAGGCATTAATTATATGTGTTTTGCCATTATACTTAAAACATTTTTCATGTGTAATGCATTTCCTTGCAAAACTTTCTCCAAGCTGACGTCGACGGTAAACTTGGTGATTTATGTTCATGACTAAAAGCTTGTACATTGATTGAACGATTTATGTATGCAGATAAATATTTTAACTCCTTTGTGGTGTTACTTTTTTTCAATACTCTCCTCCCAGGCCTGGCTTGGAGTGTGTCATACATACTTCTTCATATGAACAAATAGTTTTCCACAGCAAAATGTCAGTCTGAGTCACTCTGTATTCATGGGACTCTTTCTACAGTTGTATCTTTATCATGCACTTTACGATTAGAGTGACAATGATAAGGATGGTCAACGAAACCAAGGCGGAAAGAGCCAGAGGAAGAAATGAGTATGAATAAGAAATAAGCGATTAATGAAAGAGACCAATCAAAGATGAAAAAAAGTTCGATATGTGGCGAGTTATTTGGTCCCGTGGTGTATGGACAATATGCCCCGTGTCCCCGCGTTTTTCCGTGTGGCGCGAAACCCCACCCAGTAGCCTTCCTCCGGGACTCACAGTGCTGCAGGATGATGACTTAGGGCGGTAGAGGGACAGGTGCCTAACAGGTGCGGCGGCCTCGTTAGAGAGAGAGAGAGAGAGAGAGTGAGTGTGTTTGTGTGTTTAAAGCATTATTTTTACAGATAAGTCTGGATAGTATATCAAGTTATGTGTGTTTTTTCCTCGAAGTATCCTATCCTATCCTCGCATCGCTGTCTCGTATATTTAGCGAGGAATGCCGAGGTATTTATCAGTGCCACCAGACTCCTCCATTAACCAAGTCCGGCGACAAGCTTTGCTCTCCCCGAGTCACACATTCTCCCTGTGGCGCTGCAACTCCCTAATTGCTTCAGACTTAATTATAAACAACCCAGACAATCTTCCCTCTATGACTAATACATCAACATTTCCTTTTGAGCACCTGGTGTTTTCCGTAGATTACCCTTAGTGCCCCCCTCCCCCCTCCCTCATCCCCACTGCCTTGAGTAATGGTGTCGAACCCTGACACGGAAAGAGGAAAGTAATTGCTGATGGTCTTGTGAAATAGCTCGGCCGCCGTGCCATCCTTGTGGTCGCTAGAAACGGCCACAAACCTCGGCGTCATCGGTGTTGATATTTTGTTCTTGGTTCATTCACTGACAGCCTCGCATGACTGATGCAAAGGAAAGACACAAAACTTTAAGATTCTGTACGATGTAGTTCACTATAGGAGTAATTCAATGTAGTCTTTTCTTACCGCAGATACTCGATCCATGCGAGACTATTTCTTGCTGCTCCGGTACACCTGAGTGACAGGCAGGTTCTGGAGAGGAATGTCACTCCAGAGGCGCCGCTGGTGGGTTGATGACGAGCGATATACAGTTATTGGCGGCAGGAAACTCTTCCGTTTTTTGGGCGTTATGGGAACCTACAGGAAACTGCATGCTGGCGGAGTCACTTTTCTTGTTTGTCTTGCGGTGAGCTTGGTGTTGGGCGTTAAGCTATATCGCAACCACAAGATTTGCTGGGCGTCCCGGCTAACAGGTGGCAGCAACACCACCCAAGATGCAGCTGTCCTCGCCCTTGGGAGCACCAGCTACGGACTGTCATCAGGCTGCCATTCATCTCAATAACCACACTAATAATCATAGTCGTAGGCAGTCCCAAAACTCCCCGTAATCCTTTCCCTATTAATCTTGGCTCTAACTTCGTAATAGCTCAACCAGGTAGTACCTCCGCGCGCGATGATATGATGACGCGATTAAGCGAGATTGATCAGGACAGAGGTTGTTCCCCTGCAGAGGGGCAGGACCGCGTCGGGCTGCGTCCTGTCATTACGGTGATGGGCGAGCTCCACGGTGGGAGTCTGAGATGCTTTGTGATGCTGCCTTGCCATCGTGCACGCAGCAGTGATGGAAGTTTTAATGGATGATGCCTTAAATGACTGTAATACCCGTGTTTATCTGCTACCAAGCCTGACCACACCAGCTGCTGACACGAACCACACACCTCTCGCCTCCCCGATGAGGCTGGGAGAGAGAGGCATCGATACAACTACCGATGACAAGTGACGCCCAGCGGCTGAGTGGGTGCAACGAGTGTAAATTTAAGCCTCAGGTAAACATTGATAAACCGAAGTCATTCAACACCATGGAAGGAGGAAGCAACATTTTTACGTATCATTATAACGAAACTGTTTATGATTTTTCCACTTTTGTTTATTTAGTCATCTTTCTAACGTCTGATCCATCACTTACGGGCGTTTCCCTGTTTTGCAGTGTAGGTGGCGGCAACATCGTCATGGAGGCTTAGCTTTATCATTCTATTCACATGTTGCCTTCAGTGACAGCCGGGTGACGAAGTGGTTGTGGCGTAGTGACGTTGCACAGACCGGTGCTTTGAGGTGGTAGGCAGTTCCTGCAGGAAACGTCATCTTGAGTGTCCATTCGGTAATAGCGTTGCGAGAGCACTACCCTCCCCCGCCGCAGCCTTCTCCCTCACCTGCACCTGCCAGTGCCTTCCCCGCTCACCGTTCGTCCCACTCGGCAAGGCGACGCTCCATCAACAAGATACATAAAGTGTCTCCATGAATTTAAAGGACTTGTCTTCAAGTAAATCTAGTATTAAATACATATATGTAAGAATGATTGGGCATTACTTGCCAGTTTCACAATAAAAAAAAACTAATTCCTTTTGTTTTCTACACTTTTTGCGATTTTGTTGCGATGGAGAACTGCCAATAAACATAACGTTAGTTAGGGATGAAACCCGTTCGTGTAACCTCCAAAATCTGGTCATAATATATTGTGTATATTATATAAGATACATGTTATAATGTGTGCAGCAGCCTCTTGTGGGTGATGGTCTTTATCCCCCTTGATGTTCACACTTCTGAAGGCATAGGAGCCTTTGGGGGTTTGTTGGTGGGACGGAGCAGGGAAAAGCTCTGATTTTGAGACAATGGTTGGAACGCCGTTCATGGACGCTATCAAGTTGTTGTGTTTCTATTGTCCAGCCAGTCTTTAAGAATCACACCTTGTTAAGCAGCGTCTGTAAAGCCCTTTGTTGTTAGGTGTGCCTGCTGGGATCTCACTTCTTAGGCCGACCTTCACAGAGCACCTTGAAGACCTAGGTCCTGGGTCTTGGATTTACTAGTATTAAAGTATTGGATTTACTAGTATTTTACTAGTATCGTTAACTAACTTTTTTCATTCTTTTTCTTGTAATAATGATTATGGTGATATTATTATTAATAATAACAGTGTGTGTGTGTGTGTGTGTGTGTGTGTGTGTGTGTGTGTGTTTTTGTGTGTGTGTGTGTGTTTGTGTGTGTGTGTGTGTGTGTGT
>JACEEZ010019810.1:5000-50000 GCA_016584305.1 Chionoecetes opilio | reverse complement strand
GCATTATTCGACGGGCAAGAGTATATAGCAGCGCCTTGTGAACCCATGGCCTTAGGTGCGCCGAGTCATCCCGCGGAAAGGCGCTTGTTTACGATCGTCGAGGAGCGGGAGATTGGCTCTGGTGTCCCTGGCGCCGTAAATACCACTCTTAATACTCTCCCAGTCACACCTGAATGGCCCTTTACTCTACTATTATGCCACCGAGGATGCACAAACTACGCATTTATTTTCATTTGAAATTTGAAACGCACATCATGATTGCAAACATGTTGATGGCTTGTCGCTGAAAGGTGGTGAGGTGGTGGTGACTTATAGGTGCTGTGGTGGTGGTGGTGGTGACTTAGAGGTGCTGTGGTGGTGGGTGGTAGGGAGGGAGTGTGTAGTTATGGTGGCGTCAATGATCCAATGAATGGTGGTAATGGTGATGGCGTGGCCTTTGATGGTGGTGGTGGTAGTTGTTGTTGTTGTTGGTAATCTTTTTCCTCGCATCTTCATCATCATTGTTATTATTTGTTATATTATTTTGTTATTATTAATATTTTATTATTTTTTTATTATTATTATTTTGTTGTTATTATTATTATTATATTATTATTATTATTATTATTATTATTAGTAGTAGTAGTAGTAGTATTACTCTATTATTATTATTTATTATCACAATATCTGGTCCTTCGTCATCATCCCGAGTGACTGCTTGTGTACAACCAACGCCTACCATCTCCCTCCTTTTCTCACTCTCTCTCATTCCTTCTTTCCTTGTGCATTATTTTTCGACCTCTCCGTTCAGTTATTCACTTTTATATGGAGTTTGGGGCCAAGAATTCCTTCTTGTGTTCCCTTAAGGTTCTACAAAATTCGTGTGTGATACTATTATTTAGTTTATTTTATTTTATTTTTCTAAATCCGCCCCCTATTTTCATAATAATATTAAATTATATAGTATATATATATATATATATATATATATATATATATATATATATATATATATATATATATATATATATAGTATATATTATAGTAAATATAGTATATATGAATTATATAGTATATTTTATTGTTTTTTCTCAAAATCCGCCCTCTATTTTCATACTCTCAGTTTAAGTGTCACTTTTTCAACTTTCTACGTCATATTTCATCGCTTTTGGTAATGATTCTAGTCCTCTATATTTTCCTCTTTCATTCCTATCGCATGATTTCATTTTATTATCACCAAGGTAAAGAGACAGAAGGTAACGTCACCTCCCTTTTGCCGCGCTGGGGAAAGTGACGTCAATAAGAATTAAGAGGGCGAGGAGGAGGGTGAGAGTGAAAGAGAAGATGGAGGAGGAGGAGGAGGTAGGGGAAGGGGTAGGAGGAGGAGAAGGCAAGGGAAGGGAGGAGGTATGAACATAAGAACATAAGAACATAAGAACATAAGAAAATAAGGCATGGCCTTGCATGTCAGGTGGGAAATTAACTTTGCTTGTCCCGCTAATCGGCAACAGCGGCACAAGCAAAGGGTCTCGTCCCCAGCTTGTGTGCTCTCTCTCTCTCTCTCTCTCTCTCTCTCTCTCTCTCTCTCTCTCTCTCTCTCTCTCTCTCTCTCTCTCTCTCTCTCTCTCTCTCTCTCTCTCTCTCTCTCTCTCTCTCTCTCTCTCTCTCTCTCTCTCTCTCTCTCGTACACAATACTGATCAAGGTAAATAATATGGTTGGCTTACGAGTATATATATATTATATATATATATATATATATATAATATTATATATATATATATATATATATATATATATATATATAATATTATATTATTTTAAAATATATATATATATATATATTTTAAAACTTTTAATATATATAATATATATATTATTATAATAATATTTTATATATATATAAATATATAAATAGATATATATTTATAATATATATATATATATATAATATATATATAGGAGGGGAGGTGTAAAGGCGTTTTCAGGTGTGGGTCGGCGGTGAGGCCTGAGTGGGGCCCATAAAATATTTGAACGGGGGCCCGGCCTTTTGGCGCGATACCCTTTGCGTCATGGCAAAAAGGACTGTTTTTCCCTCGACGCCCCGGGGGGGTTTGCCCCGTTACCTTCTGTCTCTTTATCTTGATTATCACCACCCCCCTTACGTCCCCGTACATTTATTTCCGTGTAATATAGGGGCCCCAAAACGTTTCATAAAGTTAAATTTCTCAATAATTTCAAGATGTGATAGCAAAAAATGTGATTCTCTTGTCTTGACCTAAGAGGGGGAGGAGGCGGGGGGGGGGAAAGGCCCATTCCCCCAAAAATGGATTCGAGCCTTTGTTTGAAGTGGTGCTCGAATTTGTTTTTGAAACCCTTAAGTCGGGGGTTTGGGAAAAATCTTGGTCTGACGTGTATTTTCCCTCCGACTTTTACATCATGCTTTTTATTCGCTTTCCCGTATTTTAAGATTTTTGGGTAAAAACACCGTTATTATTATTCCCTTTTTTATGTGGCGGGTTTACTTTTTGTCCGCCTGGAAAGGGACCTGATAGAGTCGTCCTTTAAATTAGGCCTCGATTACCGCCTGCATTGTCCCCTGAACGTGGACTGTTCATGGGCTCCCATGAAAACTTGCTAAAAATCGCAACAGCTTCAGGGGGCTCGCTTTATAAAAAGGGAGGGATTGGGGCCCCTTAGACATTTTTTCTAATAGGGGAAAAAGGGCAAAAAAATGCAATTCCCTTTCCATCTTTGCTTTTTTCCCCTTTTTCGAGGGATGAATAGAACTTTAAAGGGAAAAGAGCGGAGAGGTTTTGGGGGGTTTGGGGTTTTT
Source organism: Chionoecetes opilio (assembly GCA_016584305.1). Taxonomy (NCBI): domain Eukaryota; kingdom Metazoa; phylum Arthropoda; class Malacostraca; order Decapoda; family Majidae; genus Chionoecetes; species Chionoecetes opilio. The sequence goes on along the minus strand of JACEEZ010019810.1, from coordinate 47,187 downwards.
AGGGTTTGAGCGGGTGCTGGGGGGTGTTGTGTGTGGGGACTTGAGATGCGGGGCCCCGGAAAAAAATGGCTTTTGGTAAATGCAGCACGGGGGAGAGGCGTGCATATTGGTAAAAGTGGCACGACCTGGTGAATACTGAGGGTTTGGAGGCTTGTGAAGAGGGGGAAAAACAGAGAGGGGAGAGGGGGAGAGGGGGAGAGGAGAGGGGGTTGACGTTCTTGTATCGATGAATTAATTTACAAACAACTACTAAAGAGGCGGGGGGGGGGAGGGGGGAGCACCAGGCCCGGTCTTTAAACCCAACCAAAAAAAACAGCACACCCGGAAATTTAAAATGCAGCCCTTTTATAGCGAGGCCCCCTATTATCTGGCGGAGAAAACAGTAACTTTGTTCTTTTAAAGCCAGCCGAGCCATCCACTTTTGGCTGCTTTATCCATCTTTTTTTGGTTTTAAACCTTTTCTTTTTTAATCTTTTTTCCCCTCTTAAAAACTGTAATCCAAAAAATCTTTTTAGTGAAATTTTTTTTTTTTTTTTTTTTTAGAAAGGGTGGTAAAAGGGGGGGTTAGGTACAAAAGAGAAAGGGGGGGAAAAGAGAATTGGGGAAAGACAGCCCAGCGATTAGAAGGGGGGGTTTTTCCCCACACTGTTTTTTTATATTTTATTATTTAAAAGTAAAAAAGTGTTTTACATTGTTTTTTTAAAGCATTTTTATTTTTACCATCGGCAGAGCCCCCAAAAACCTAAAAAAAAACCCCGACTTTTTGGGAGTTAAATGCTTTTAGGGGCTAAAGTTATTGCTTGTTTGTAAATAAAAATTGCCCCCAACAGAACCACGTCTCTCCCTATCATCGAGGGGGGGATCAATTCCCCTTTTTAAAACCGGGCCTTCATTCCCAATTATTTTTGTATTTTTATAAGTTTAAAATTTTTTTTCTTATCTTTTTTATATTTTCTCCCGTGGACAGAAGCACAGCTGCCCTCCTGGGCCAATTTTGGAGATTGGCCCCTTGATGGGGCAATTTTTAGAAACATTAACATAGGGGGCATTACGTACAAAAAAGGGTTTATCTAAAACAAAACCCACAGTTTAATGGTTCCTACATAAAGACTGTCGATTTTTATGTTTTTTACCCCTTTAAACCCTTAAAACATTTTAACCACTTTGCGGGACATATACTATACATTTTTAAATTTTTTTGGGGGCATAGCCTTAAATTTACCCCCCAAAATGGGTTGGGGGTGGGGGGGGCGGCTCAGCCTTCGCCCCGGGGGAACCCGGGCGGTGGCGGCGCGGAACCCCCAGGGTCTTTATATTTAAACCCTGGATACCCCCGGGCCCCGGGCCCTTTGGGGTCCCGGGGCACAGGTCTAGCCTCGCTAACCAAAAAAATCACCTTGGCACGCCCCGGGAAACGCCCTCCCCCCAAAACGAAGTGAGAGTGGGGGCACAGCCTCCGCCCCAGGGTGAGCTCCCGGCCCGGCGGCGGGGGGATACCCCCCGTGCCCCCCCCCGGGGGTTTACCGGTTTTCGTGTGGGCACAGGCTACCCTCCCCTAGGGCATGGCGGGGTTGCTGCTCGCTTTTCCCCCCCCCTTTCCTCCTTCTCCTGCTCAGTGTCTTAAATTTTTTTTTCCCCTTCCCCTCCTCCCTCAGATAATCAGCTCGAGTTCAAGTCGCGATTCTTTTAAAAAGCAACAAGCTTTTTTTTCCCACAATATTTAGGCAAACTAAATTAAAACAAAAAAAAAAATTTCCCAGCCCCCGATATAAAAGTATGCCTTAAATTGGGCAGCGAGCCTTCGTTTAAAGGCCCCCTGATAAAGACAAGCAGTATTCGGGTGTAGTATCAGATGATTTGCATGGTTTGCAAACGTGGCTAAAACATAATTTTTGTACTGAAGGGCCAAAATTCCCTTTGGTTACCCTTTTACCGAAAATAACCCCCTTTTGGGAAATTTGCAATGAACACTTTGATTTGGGAAATTAATCTACACCATACTTTGAAAGTCTAAACGAAGGGAAAACTTTTTTTGTAAAACTCCCCATTTTGAGAAATATCTATTTAAACTTATGTTTTTATGCGTCCAAAGGGCAGAAAATCTTTTTCCCCGACAAATGTAGTCATGCAGCTAGGATCGGGAACGGTATATATGCAGGGACGAGGCACGGCAAAAAAAGAAAAAGTAAAAAAAAAGACCATATTTTTATCGTTGTTAAATAGCGCGAAATACGTTATGTGACAGATATGAAAAAAGAAAAAGAAACTTCGACACGATAATTACAAGGAAGAGTGAATATAAGACACCAGAAAAAATTTTTTAAAATAGGCGACTCGCTGAGGGAAACCCCTTCGAAATACGCTTTTGCAAAAAACCCACAAAAGGACGTCGAAGTATTGGAAAGCTTGAGAGGTTTAAAACGACATACACGAAACAAATTTCCAAACCTTTTTGGGAAAAAAATTTTTTTTTTTAAAGAGATTTTTGGAAAAACTTAAATTGTATTCCTCACAAAAACTTTACGTGGTAAAGGGAAAAATATCATTCAGAAAAGAGAGGGGCGAGAGAGAGAGAGAGAGAGAGGAGAGGGGAGGGGAGAGAGAAGGAGAGAAGAGAGAAGAGTTGGGGGGGAGGGAGAGAAAAGAGAGAGAGAGAGAGAAGAGAGAGGGGGAGAAACTTTAAACGCTTTGGGTGTGGACTTTTTTTTAAAAATTTATTTTATCTTATTTTATTATCTTACCCGTGGGGATTTTTTTAAAATATATGAAAATACAAAAAAAAATATACTAAAAGAACCCAGGCTATACTTACATGGGAAAGATTTTAAAAACGGGTTTTTCCACCATACGGTGTGTTGCTGCGGGGCGCGCTTCTTTGAGTAAAAAAAAATCCTGAATTTTCCATTTTGGGAATCGGAGTGGGGGTGGTGTACGGGTTATTTTAATATCCCCACCGGGGGGGCCTTTAAAAACAAGGGGCGGGGATCCCAAACTTTGTGTCGTTTTATGCCTCATCCGGCGCTCGTGTAATCAGACACCGGTGCTCGCCGCTTGAAAAACCTGCAGCCTTTTTTGCTTTGTAATTTCCTGAAGGCCCCGAGGGCCCCCACCCCTGTACCTTTATCCCCCCAGATGAAAAAACAAGTATGTATAATTTCAAAGTTTGTTTTTATTATTGGACAAAGGAAAAATATACATATGAAAAACTAATGTCTGAACAAAACTTACTAAAATAGTCTATGTATAGTTTTAGGGAAAAGGGAAAAAAAAAGTTTCAAAAATTAATGAAAAAAAAAACTTATTTATAAATTTTCATCTGCTTTTTAATTTTCAATACTATTTTATTATAAAAATGCAAAGGAAGGGGGCATTTTACACTTCAAATTTAGAATGACATTTTTTTACTGCGACTTTTGGTCCCCTGATATCCTGCCCGCATGAGCAAAAAACTCATCTCTTTAGGGATTTAATTTTATCATCTGTCTTTTTACTACCTTCCTTTCCCTTTCCCTTCCCTTTCCCTTTCCCTTTTTTTTCCCGCCCAGCAACGATGCCGTGTTTCCCCAAATTTACACCTCAACGCGCGTTTATCCCTAGTCTGACCTTTGAGTCCTTTTTAATTTTTTATAAGGGGACTCTGGGCTGACCTTTCGGCAGATTTAAAAAGTTTCCCCAAATTTCCCGACAACGGCAAGACTGATTTTCTCCCTTTCCCATACTGCACGCGAACTGTTTTGTATACCTTGTTGCATCGAAAAGGTTTTGGCCCCTTGGGCTTCCTGACGACGTGACAACATCCTCCTGGGACACGTCAGGTCTAGATTTAATATGGGTATACGAAAAAAGGAAGTTCAAGAACATCCCCAAAGAAAGGGGAAAAGTGTCCCCTTTATCTTAGAGTTTTAGATCACTTCCTTTGAAAAGAAGCAAGTTTTAAAATAAGGGTTTTAATTTTTTGGAAAAGAAAAAAGTCTTTACATTGTGGCTCGGGATGCCGTGTTTAGTAGAGAGGAGCAAAGCGAGGGGATGGGAAGGCAGGAGGGGAGGAGAAAGGAAACGGAGAGGCCAGGGGGAAAAACAGGCACCAAGCTGTTTTTCCGTGTTTCCCCTAAATCTGCCAGAAAAGGATCGTGAGTCGTCCCCTTAGACTTGATAATTCTAGGGTTTACGATGCTCAGTTCCCCCCTGTTAATCGCCAAAGGTTTCCCTCCTAATTTCCCAATCCTAATCCTCCTTCCTCTCATTATCCATTTTTTTTTTTTTCCCCCCTCTACCCTTTTCTCCTTCCTCGCCAGGGAAACCCCCCCCACTTACCCCCAAACGTGTATAAATGCTTCGGCTTTCCCTTTTTCGTTTTTAAAAATTAAATTTTTTTTTTTCAAAGGGTTTTTTTTTTTTATTACTCATTGTTTCCCTTTATGCCCTGACCGCCTCATTTCCCCCACTTTCCCTTTGGCTGCTGTGTCATATCAAAATGTTTTTAGAAAAATAAAAAATTTCCCCACTGCACGGCCATCTTAGAGCACCGCCGGGCCATTCATTGTCAGTTTTTGTACTGATAAATGAAAAGCGTGTTTGGGGTTTTTTCCCCCCGATAATATCGCACCCCTTGCTCGCTGACCGCACTTTGCCCGGGGGGCTCAGCTGGGGTGTTTATAGAGACAAAAACTTCGCAGGAGGTAAAAAATCCCCTCCACCTCCTACTCCTTTTTGCACAAGTAAAAAGCCCCAAGGTAGGGTCACTAGAGAAAAAAAACTTTTTTACCAACGCTGTGATATCTGCCGCGATAAGATTAGGATCACTCTAACCCGGGAGCTGATGATGATGATGATAGGGGGGAGAGGGAAAATGGGGGGATGTTTGGGACGGGGTAAAACGGGGGGGAAATGGGGGCAGTGATAAGCGATGATTTTGACAGGCGAGTGATCCCCGTGCCCCGGGCCCCCTCCCAGGGCCCCCCGGGTCACACACTCCCCCAAAACCCCCACCCGGCGGGGAAACTCGCCCCCGATCTTTGCACTGCAAAGGGTTTGCCCCCCCAGATTACAAACCTTGGGGAAAAGGGGCCCCCCCCGCTGAGCCCCAGTGAGATTTTGGCAACTTAACCCCTGAGGCCAAGCGAATTTTGATTGTAGAATAAAAAGAATTAAATAACTTCTTCAAATACTCGGGACTTTTCGTTCGCCCCCCAGATCGAAAATAAACTGGGGGGCTACGCTTTTTTCTCCTTACCCAAAGGGGGTTTAAAGAGGTTGGTTTTAGGAAAGGGGGAGGCCGGGGCCAGAGGGGGTGCGAGGGGTGTTTTGGTTTCAGTATTTTTCTTGAAATTTGGGTTGAAAAAGCTGTTCCCTGCCCGGAGCAAAAGATGGACGTGGCCCCGGCTCGTCCTCTTTCAATTTACGAAAGACGGGGAGGAGGAGGGGAAAAAGGGGGGGGTTGAGTTTGACTTAGGAGAAAGAAAGATGGATAAGCCAAGAGAAGGGGCGGGGGGAGTGGTTCAGGTGCTAACGAGGGGGAAAAAAAGGGGTTTAGGGCCCGGTGAAGCCCGGGGGTGTCGAAGGGGGCGATCCTGTAGGGAAAAGGGTTGGAAAAAAAACCGGGGGCTCATATTTCAGCCGAGGGGAGAGAGAAGAAAAAAATAAAAGGGGAAAATCCAAGACACTAACGAAAAACCCTAGCCCAAACTGGTGTCCCTTTAACCAGGAACGCCCAGCACTCACTGCCGTTATGGCTATGTCCTCTGTAAACACTTGACAGACCCAAACACCCGTGACACTACCACACAAAACACCAACGTGGCCAAGCCCCCTCCCGCAGCGGGGGCCCCAGTGCCCCTTACATATAGTTTAAGCGCCCACACACTACAAAAACCAAAAACACCCGTGGTGCCAACACCGCACCAACAGTACAGGCCCCCCAGTATATTATGAAACCCGCACACATTCTCCCCCCAGCCCTCCCCACCCCCCCCCGCCAAAACACACCTCCCGCAACAGCTTTTTTCACACAAACACACCGTCCCCCACGTCATAAAAAAAGGGGCGTCAAAGTGCGGGGGTCTGCTTTGCATACGCAACCCCCCCCCCCCCCCCACTCGGAGGGTTTTAAACACTTCCCTTTTAAAACAAACTGGTTTAAAGAGGTTGGGGGAGCGGAGTCCAAAAACCCCGTTGTGGGGGTTCCCCCCGCGCTAAAAAACTCCCCTTAAACCCCGCAAAAGACATTTCTTTCCTAATGCCTCCTTGAAGACCGACGCCGCGGGGCGACGGCCCCTTTACGGCTTGACGGCCTCGGTTTTTTTCTGTTATGTTTAGGAATTCCTGAATGCGGGCTTTGAACGGCCCTTTTTCCCCCCCTAATGGTGAAATTGAGAGGGGAAGGTTTTACTGAAATTTTTATTTACATTCCCTTTACACGAGGTTTTTCCCTCTGGGTCTGGTCCCCCTTTTTGCCTTTTTTTTTTTTGACACTCGTATTTCGACTTTTTGAAATAGTTGATTTTTTTCTGAAATCTTCTTTTATTTCATCTTTTTAGGGTAAATTTCAATTTATTTGGATGTAGATTCAATTTAAAAAATTTTGGGGTTTGCCCCGTAACTCAGGTTGATTTTTTCATGACTCTTAAATGTTTCTCTGTTTTTAATCTGTTTCCTTTTTTCCTCCGCAAAGACAATTTAAAAATTTTTGGGGCCACTTGAGGGCACTTTTAAAAAAATTTTGTGGTGGGGGGGAGAGGGGGACTGCACAGGGGGCGGGTTTTGGAAGGCATGAGGCGACACTTGGTGGATGGGAGTGTGGTCGCCGGGACAGGTGGGGAGAAATCTGATGTAGATGTTGTGGATTGAGCGGAACAGTGACGGCAGGTGCGTGGCAGTGTGGTGAGGGTGAGGTGCAGGGGTCGTGGTGATGGAGTGTGGTGAGGGTAGAAACTGTGGTTGTGTGTGGTGCTGGTGTGGTGAGGGTAGAAGCTGTGGTTGTGTCTGGTGCTGGTGTGGTTGTGTGGTGAGGGTAGAAGTTGTGGTTGTGTGTGGTGCTGGTGTGGTGAGGGTAGAAGTTGTGGTTGTGTGTGGTGCTGGTGTGGTGAGGGTAGGAGCTGTGGTTGTGTGTGGTGATGGGGAGCTCTCGTACTAATGGTGATCACAGGTTTGGAGTGCTCTTAGAATGTGTTCTTATCCAGACTACGGTTGAAACATTTCCTTGGCCTCATCGCAATGGAAATGTGTGTGTGTGTGTACGTGTGTGTGCGTGTGCGTGTGTGTGTGTGTGTGTGTGTGTGTGTGTGTGTGTGTGTGTGTGTGTGTGTGTGTGTTGTGTGTGTGAATAGAATAGAATAGAATAGAATAGAATTTAGAATAGAATTTATTATTGCTCAGACTATATAAATAAAGTATGGAGCACAGCTCCTATAAAATACAATACATTTGGCAGGACATTTCAAACGATACCAATAAGATAAGTGTGCATACATGCACATACAGATAAGTACTACGTAAACTAAAAGTTAGGAGAAATCCAATTGTCAATTTCCAAAACTAAGTGACACATAGAAAAATATAAATAAAGATAACTAATAATCAGATATACTTGTTAGCTTATCTAAACATGCTCAAAATTGATCTGATGAATAATGACAAGTTCTTCAAAACATTCACACTGGTACTTTGCATTAACGCAACATACTTAAAATGCGTTGGCCTAATTGTGTAGTATTTCTGAATATACATATCCCGCCAGCCTTACAATTTCCTCGTTAGTACATTCGAATAGGACATGAAATTCATCTCCTACAACATTAGCAATACACTTGCTACAAAGACGATCTCTCTGTTTACACCTGTGTATCTACCAACATTTATTGGTAGTCTATTGTTGCTTGTTCTGAATCTAGTTACCTGGATGCGAATACTTTTCGGTAGTTTGACGAGGTACAACCTCCATACCATAAATCTGCTTAAATATATTGTAGTTACTGCATAACGATTTTGTTGATAAATTATGATGCCAGGTAGTAATCCACTGATCCTTTAATCTCACTTCAACTGCTTTCTTAAACATGTAGTGTTGGGCACATTTTGTGATAACCACATCCCTGACATACCACACTCATTACATATATTCTTAATGCAGGCAACCATGGAGAAGTGTATAACCCTAACATATCCAAATGCAACAAACATTGATACATTATATAGCATAATTTAGTGTTTTTACCTGAAATAGCCGAGACCAGTAACCTAACATTCTGCACTTTATATGAATTTCCATTGGGTACACTCCAAGTTCACCATATACCATATCATTGCTAGCGTTTTTTATGAACACACAACATCTGTTTTAAGAATTTTAAGTGTAATATCTCTAGCTCTCTAATCCTATAGTCTCCCCAAATCTCAGCTGCATAGGTCAGTACTGGTAACACCATGGTATTAAATAATTCCAACTGCATATCAACTGGCAAGTCAAACTTTCTGCATTTACCTATTAGTGAATACATTGCTCTTGTTGCTTGTTCTTTCAAATCTAGCTCTCCTTTACGGAACCTGCCATTGTAATTAAATAATACACCAAGATACTTGTAATCTTCTACCACCTCAACTTTTTCATGACCAAATTCAAATTTATAATTACTTAGATGAGTTTTTCCCCTACTGAACACCACTATTTTTGTTTTGTTACAATTAATTTTTAACTTCCACTCATTACAGTAGGTATACAATGCTATCAGAGCCTGCTTCATTCCTTCCTCACTGTCACATAATATAATTGTATCATCTGCATACATTAGAACAAAAAGTTTCAAATAGGAGTTTATCAAATCATGACCAAAATCTAGAAAATTGCAGTTACATTTAGTTATGCATTACGTTTATTATGCATATTATGCATTATTATGCATATTATGCATTTAGTTATGCATTATTTATTTAGTTATGCATACGTTAGTGTGTGTGTGTGTTTTACCATGGTTTTTTCTTCCTATTTTAGTATGTCTTCATCATGCATTCCTTCTTAAGATTGATATTTTCTTCCAGCATTTTTTTTATTTTTTATTGATGAAACTTAATCATTCTCAATCATTACTTAAAAATAGATTATACTGCATCTGCCTTTACTGTTTAATACAAATACGACCACTAAATCTATACGCTGCTGCTGTTTATAATGACAAGATAACAATGGTTATAATGATAACAATAATATTAATGATTATAATAATAAAACTAATAATGATAATGTAAATTATTATGATAGAAATACTGATCAATAATGACAACAAGGATGATAATAATAATAATAATAATAATAATAATAATAATAATAATAATATAATAATAATAATAATAATAATGATAACAATGATAACAATATCAATAGTAAGAATGATAGTAGTAAGCATGACCCCCTCAGTCACCACTACCACCAGGCAGCAGGAAGTCCCTCGCCTCGGCAGTAAAGTGCAAATGTACCTCGGATGTGCACGACGGTCAACCGAGGATTATTTTCATCGTACACTGGAGTGGAGTTTTATGTTTGATTTTGTCGATATTGCGCGATTGCCGTTAGCGTTCAGGTGTGTGGTGTGTGTGTGTGTGTGTGTGTTGTGTGTGTGTGTTGTGTGTGTGTTAGTGCCGAGTGCTAGTGGGCGAGTGCGAGTGCGAGTGCGAGTGCGTAGTGCGAGTGCTAGTGCGATGCGGTGCGAGTGCGGAGTGTGTGGTGTGTGTGTGTGTGTGTGTGTGTGTGTGTGTATGTGTATGTGTGTGTGTGTGTGTGTGTGCGAATACGTACCCTCACAATAGCCAGAGTCATCCCTGCCTCATCCTTACGTGTGGCTGTGGTGACCGCGTCGGCCCGAACACAACTCTGCTCTTACCACCGACATCCCGCCGCCACAGGCCCGCCGCCAACTCGTCTGCCCCTGCCATCACTGCCCACCCCGAGGGCCGGATTTATAAAGGGGCAATTAACCCGGACCCCCCGACCAGAGGGGCCCCCCAGACCTTTATAAAACAATGTAATTGTTATAAAATTAGTAATATTTTTGAGAGAAAAATAACAGTGTTGTGGAGGCATCATAAAATAGACAGGGGGCCCCGGGTGTCCCCCACCTCGTTTGAATAATTAGATAAATTGGTAACTTTCCGAGAAAAATTAACAAAGTGTTAACCTAAAAACTATAATCATAAATGGATAAAAATTTGGGATATTATTATTTCACATTCATTTAATTTCCATGTTTAGGGGCCCGAACCCCTAACCAGAACCTGAAGTGCCCCGGGCCCATGGAGCTATAAAGCACCATGCCCGGGCCCCCCAAGGCCTAAATCCGGCCCTGCGCTGCTGCGCCGGCTCACCTTACTTCTTGCACCTAGTGCATCCTAGTATCCCGAAACCCACCTCTTAAACCACCTCGCCCTTATATCAATCACACAATATATACCGAACCACCTAGCTATGCCACCCACAACTAACCCACACACCTAGAAGCGGCCCGTAGCACACCACCCCAAACCACCAGACCTTCTCCGTCAAGTGGACTGTAAAACGTTCCGTATAGGCCAACTGTCGATCCAAATTCAGAGTTGAGTAGTAACCTATAGGCACGCTGGAGGGGAGGGGCGGGGGACGGAGAGGCTGCTCAGTATGCGGCGCTAAGGAGGGCGGTGTGTGGTGGGCGCCGGATGACAGCTCAACACACTGAAGCTTCGTCGTTTGTACCCAAGTGTCTGCTGTATACACGAATAGAAGTTTGATCCTGTAGGTACACTTTCCGATGGCCTGCAGGTGTGAGGAGACGTGGGCTGCTTCCCTTGCTCCTCCGGCCCATGTAGGTATATTATCCTCCCCCCCCCCCCCCCCATACACACTCCGCTGGGAGACGTTAAGGTCAGTTCTCGGGTCTTTTCTGTGACGGTCATGTTAAGGCTGTCGACGCCGTGTGTGCCATTCATAAGGACCGTCTGAGGCTCCTGCTTCTTGCTGGGATGACCGAGGGGATGATGGTGTGTGTGTGTGTGTGTGTGTGTGTGTGTGTGTGTGCGTGTGTGTGAATGCGTGCGTGTGTGTTGTGTGTGTGTGAATTGGTCGTCGGTTTCATTATCAGTTTGTTTGTATATTTATGTTTTTTTATATATTTGTCTTAGGTGCTTCAGGGCTACTTCTACACTAACTTCGTCATCGTTGTCATCATCATCATCATCATCATCATCATCATATCTTCTTGTGCTTATGTGCAATTGTGCATTCAGTACAGCATTAGTAAGGACGCCATCAAGCCTCACCCTTGCACCCTTGTGTCTGTGTTCTGAGCAAAGCGTCCTCTTGTTCCTTTATCATCACACAATGTAACGTTTTCTTTCAAGTGAAGAATATTGCTTTATCTTTAAAAATAGTTCTTATCTAATTCTTTTAGTGGTAATTTTTCAATTCAAAATAAATGTGTCTTTTTATTGTATTTTGCGCAATCCGAGCTGCCATTACTGATGTACATTAACAGAGAAGCAGCAGCACCTGGGGAACCTCCACTCTGCTGCCACCATTTGCGAGGTTATCATGATTTACCTGAACAAAAAAATGAAGATGGCTTTAATGCCAAGTATTAGCAAAATTATTAATGTCTCACGTAAAAATGTATTGTGAATCAGCACCACAAAAATTAGAGTAATGATATAAGACTTAATGCCAACACGTCTATAATGACCCAGTGATAAACACCGCAAACTGATCCATGTGACCTTAATTTTCTATAAGACCATTGTAATAGGGGGGGGGGCTTGTTGTTCCAATTAAGTTTCTGCCTCCAATGTATGCAAAATAAAAGCAGACGTACTGATACACCTGTTTAAAACAAAACCACGGTCATCAGGCCTCGTAAAGCCAGGCACAACGTGATTACTCTTGATGCGGCACGAGACTGACGACGCAACTCTTGGCCCCGCCCTGCTGCCCGCCGGGAGGAGGAGGCGGAGCAGGCAGTCCTTGACGCTCTATTAGGATCACGATGTAGTATGTATTGTTTTATTAATCATCCTTATTCTCTTTCAACTATCTTATTCAAGTTATTCCTAACCAGGATGAGCCAGTAGGCTACTATTGGTTATCTAGCATAGTTTCCTCCTCTACTCTTTAGTACACAAAATTCCAATTTCTCATTTTCAACAATGCACGTGGTGTTCCCTCCCAACCATCTGCTGTGATGTTGCCGGAGGGAGAGGAGGGCTGGGAGGAGCCATGATGCTTTCTTCTGTCCTGTTCTGCCATATTATGTGGTTTACTAGTATTGGTACGCAGTTCAGCAGACATCCTTGTTATAGACCAACAGGTGTCCTGGTGTTTGCGCATGTATTATAATTTCCTCCTCCCCCTCCTCCTCCTCCCTCTCCTCCTCCTCCTCCTCCTCCTCTCCTGCCTCCCTCCTCCTCCTCCTCCTCCTCCTCCCACTACAGCATCAAATTTTTTTTTTTTACCATTTAATTCCAACCGTAATCAATATTCAAGATGTTTTTCCGTACTGAAATATCTTGGGGTCGCCGTCCCCTTTTTTTTTTTTTTTTTTTTTTTTGAGTGGTCCTATTACCCTGTTCTCGTCGCGCCGGACAAATATTATATAGAGCTATCACAAGTTTTTAAAAGTCTAATTTTTCGTCATTTTCAATACATAATCTCAATAAATCCGGTTTGTCACGCTTCGTTTGCTATAACTGACTCACTGCGACGAAAGCGTTTTTTGAGTGGTTTTAATTAGCTATGTAATGAAGGTGCTGGGGGGGGGGGGGGGGGGGGGGGGGGGGGGGTTACTGCTTGAAAGTATGCTGCGTCTTCAGCTATCTGTAGAATCTTGTTTTCTGAAGATGGGGTGCTCGGCTGGGGGAAGGTTTTGTTGCTCAGCTGCGGCCCTTGGGAGACGAGAGAGGGTAGCGAAGAGGGTTTTTGCAGGACGTGTCACGCGCCTGAATGCCTTCCCGAGCAGGCATTCCCCTCAGGTATCAGTAAATAAAGGCAGCATTTCTGTATGCAAATGACATAATCACTGGTTAGGCGAAACACCTCAGCCTCTAGTGGCTTCTTGTGGATCTGTTAAGAGGCACTTGGTCCCTGCTGAGGTGTGGCAGGCCATCACGCACCAATCAGCGACGGGGGAGGCATCGAAGTGGGGAGGTGCGGGAGGGGCGGGAGAGGACCCGGGGAACCCCTCCCAAACACATCATCATCGGCTTACAAGAACCGGCACTGAACCATCACTTCGATTGTAATCTGTAAACGCTGAAGCGGTTCGGTGAGGGATAAATACTAAAGCTCTTTAGTTCCCCGTAATAAGTTAACGTAATACACTCACTTGACCCGTCGGTCCCTCGCAATGGTAATAAATTTTTATTTTGTGTGCTGGTTATCTCACATTTACGTGAGTACTGGAGTCCGGCCGTGTTTTTTTTCAGTGAGATATTTATTTTTAAGGAATCCGAATGCCCCGGATATGGGGGTGGTGGTATGTTCGTGATGACGGGGCGGTGGGGGCGTGTGGTGTTGGTGGGTGGTGGTCGTGTGGTGTGATGGTGCTGTGGTGGTTGGGTGGTGGTGGCTGGTGTTGCGTGGTGGTGCTGTGGTTGCGGTGGTGGTTGATGGTGGCGGTGGTGGTGGTGGTGGTTAGCATGGTTGCTGCAGCGAAATACGAGCCGAAGTGTTGAAGGATTAAAGAGGAGAAAGCTTGAACAATTTGAGGGTAGGACAGCGGTGAGCGTGTGATGACAGCGGCGGTGTGGAAATTAAAATTGTTTGAGGGGGTTTTTTGGTGGTGGCGGGCAGGTGGTGGCCTACGCACCATTATTTCGCGTGGTTGTGGTGTCGATAGTTGGTGAGTGGATACTATCGGACATGATGTGGATAATGATGGTGGTTAGAGTACTGAGGGTGATGAATAAGTGTCACGGTTGTTTTACTGATTGTGACATTCCACCATCATCAACCAGCTGATGAAGGGTGGTAGTGGTGTTGGTGGTGGTTACCATCTGTGAAGACTTTTTGGCAGGGATGGCAATCATGGTGTTAGTGAATGGACAAATAAAGGATACGATAACATTAGTAACGGTGGTGATGGTAACAGGTGTGGGGGCCGTGGTGGTGGTGGTGCTGCTGCTGGGGTGGAGGTGGATGAGGTTGCGCCTACACACACACGCTTTTATACTCGTGGGATGTTTAAATTTAATTTAGTCATGATTCATTCATAGGCCTCAACTCTTCCTCTTGAATCCCGTTGTGTTTTTCATCCCTTGTAGATAACTGAAATTTTTTTGTCTATTTAAGGAATAACTAATATGATTTAAGGCCTAATAAAACTTTAAGGTGGTTGCGACATTCAGTTATGTCATTCAGGCAACCAACATGGATACAGTCCTCGCAGATTTTGTATATAACTGGCTTATATGCATTTCTATTTTGATTTGGTTTTATTACGTTTGTTTATTGTCTTTTTCTTTATTTTTACGTTTCCCTCTAAAGTTGCTTAACACAACAGCATGTTGCTCAGCTCTTCGATGCACCGGGAGTCGAGGGTGAAGAGTTTACCTTCTATTCTGTGCACGGGTGTCCCTTAATACTTTTCCACTCTCCATTAATATATGAGTGTGTTTATTCGTTAATCACAATTTTACATGTAAAAGAGAATGTAATCAGTGAGAAATCTGAGCCAAGTGTCCTGTTTGTGGCATCAAACATGTATGTACCTAGGGAAAGTGTCTCCAAGATAAACAGACAACCGCTGAGCCACGAGCACCCAATTACGGAGGAGAAAAGAGGCCTCGTGTGTTTGTGTTGTGGTGTGTGTGTGGCGTTTAGTTGCGTGCGTGCGTTGCGTGCGTGCGTGCGTGCAGTGCGTGCGTGGCGTGCGTTGCGTGCTTTCCAATATATGCTTACCGCCACACCAACCATTTTAACTGACCCAAGCTAATGGGATTTCCCTTGTAGAAGATAGAATGAATGCAAGTTTCTCATAGAAATTGCAAAACATTATAAAAAGTAAGTGCATGTGTGTGCGTATGTCCTTTGCGTGCGTGCACCTGCGTGTGCTTGAGTGCCGTCCGTCGAAACGTGCGGGAATGTAAGTGCCATAAATTACCATCTTTTATAGCATTCTCATATTTTACATTTGCCATCCATAATTCTTGCGACCCTGGCAACACACGATCTTTGAGATAAAGATGCGTAGCATAAGCCCCAACCGGTTCTGTTGTTTTTTCAGCAACTTAAGAACACTGTACAGCGCGGCCTTTTAAGCTGCGGTGAAACAAGGAAAAATATGACAAAAGACATTATTTACCCCTTCATGAGTTATATTTTTTTGTTTTTATGACAAATCACGACTTGAGACATGAGTGTGATTCTTAACATTGACTCTGCTGACTCAACTATATTTTGCTTGGTCCCATCGTTTATGTTAAATGTTGAATTGACGTGGTTTAATGTATTCGTATGTATTTTTGTATGAACAAAGTATCGTTTCTATATATTACATGAGTGTGTGGTGAAATGGATCAAATGATAGGGTCGGAGGCTCCTGGCAGCCAGTCCAGACGCCACCGATATTCCCTGTCTGGCGCTAGGAGGCCTGTGTGCTCGAATATTATTAAAATACGGAACCAGGAAACAAGTGTTGTAAGTGTAAGATAACAGAATCTTAAACCTTATCTTACTAACTTTTCCTCCGTGTACTCATGCTCTTGTTACTTCTTTGCCGGCTACCGTGTGGTTCACCTACACGGCCCGACACCCTGGCTATTGCGTGTGGAGCTGTTGGTTGTATTTCCACGTGTAGGCAAAACGGCGCTACTTCATGTTGAGTGGAATTAGTTTATTGTATATATGGCGCGTGACCACCCCCTCCAACGGAACCTTAGCTCCTCCCTTCCTTCCTTTATTCCTCTTCAATCTTTCTTCTTTTTCTTCCTTCCTACCCTTCCTTCCTTCCTTCCATTCCTTCCTTCCATTCCATCCTTCGCTTCCTTCCCTCCCTTCATTTCTTTCTTTCTTTCTTTAGTTAAATTGATTCACTCCCTAAACAATCGTCAGGCCAAACGATCAGTCTCCAATAGGTATTTAATCCACTCTCAAAAAGTCTTTGTCACGCACGTTTCCTTTCTCTAGATCACCGTCCTTTCCTTCTCAACCTGTTGCTCCATCTCATCCATCCTTCAATCCCCACAACACTGGATCCTCTTCACCATCAACGCCCCTTTTCCACCTTTCTACATGCTTTCCTCCACTTCCCTTCACCTTCCAGCATTATTTAGCTTTTACTCTACCACAACCTCACATCAACCTTCACCAATAACCACCTCCACCTCACAACCAACAGGCCCTCACTTACTATATAATTTATCCCTCTTACTCACCTCTCACCTCTCTCCTCCACGGAACTATCCTCAACCTTCATATTTGGTGTTGAGGTGACATAGATAGTAACTTCTTGGTGTTTCTCTGATCTATCAAGTGTGAATCCCTGCTGAGGTGCTGACATTATCCTGACCCTGTTGTCAATCCTGCCTGTTTAGGTGTTTGGTAGGATAAGTAGTTCGCGGCTCTATCTTAATTAAGAGAGTTTAACAGGGCTTTACAGAAACGCAGGAAGAAGTGTAGTCCTGCCATAAGGTTTAGTTTATCAAATAAAAGTAGTATGTGCACCGCAGCAAGCGTCACCTTTTCGTTTTTTTTTTCCATCCTTATCCATTTGCATGATCCTCGGTCCTGATGCCACTTGCTGCCTCTTGTCCCAGGCCCTCCTTCACCCTCCTCTGCATCTGCCTTCATCATTCCCACTGCTTTGGCTGCGAACACCTTCACATTCTCTCTCCCCCTCCTTCCCCTAGCAACCACCTTCATTCCCTCCTAGACCCTTCTCCCTCACTCGCCATTCACATATACCCTCCTTCACTCCCCTTCCCTCCCACTTGTGGGCCAACCTTCATTCTGATGTTTACCCAGACCGGTTAGATGGAGGACTTTTGTGTGTGTGTTGTGGGGGGGGTGGGGGGGGGTCTTGAATGCCCACTAAGGCATTAACCCGATAAATAATATGCCAAAGCAGCACCCAAATCTACAGTGTCTTCTTGGAAAACCACACACACACACACACCACACAACACACCACCACACACACACGCCACACCCACACCCACCCACACACCCCCCACCCACCCACCACCCCCACACCACACACCGCGCGATGGTCAGGTATACCGCGCGATGGTCCAGTTGATAGCGTTCTGGTCTCCTTCACTTCTGTGGAGGCGGTTTTCGAATCCTCGGCTCCCGGGGATTTTTCACTTTGACGAATTGCGGGCGTTACTGTCATCCTTTGAGCAAGGTGATGGGGGGTGTGTTGGTGTGTGAGGTCCCAGCATTACCCAAAGATCGGTAATAATGAGCTCCAAGCTCGCACTGAGAGGGTGAAACTGGGGCCGATCGCGCGCCAGCTCGCCTCTCTCTCTGGGACAAGACCATGGGTGAAGAGGTTGAATTACACCTGCCTCACACACACTTGCAATCGTAAAGTTTTCCCTGAGCTGGAAGTGGTGCGAGGTCAAAAGGTCACCAGCATCCCTATAGACACTGGCACCTCCTCGTGGCCTCGCGGTCACAGCCTCCACCCTGGGGAGCCTCATTAAGTGGCGTCAAGGGTAGTACAGCATCCCATAACCTCTCCTTAACGTGTCCTCGCCGCTGCTTCCCTCTATGCGTGTGGTTCCCTTGTATTCTTTACCGCCAGATTTTCTTGTTTTTCCTCTATAGTTATTTTTGTCACCATTATTCAACATCGTCCTTGTCATTAAGTATTATTCTTTGTTTTTGCCCTTTTTCTTCTCTTCCTCCCTCCTACTCCCTCTTCAGCTACCTTGCTTTACCTCCTCCTCCTCCTGCTCCTCCCTCCTCCTTCCTTCGCCACAGTTTAGGGGGGGGGAAGAGGAGGAGTCTATTCTTATCAATGTTTTGCATCAAGTCGAGTCTCTCCAGTGCAACGAGAGAGATGAGAGAGTAGAGAGAGAGAGAGAGAGAGAGAGAGAGGAGAGAGAGAGAGAGAGAGAGAGAGAGAGAGAGAAGATAAGATAAGATTTTCATCCTATCTAGACACGTTGCAAGTACCACTACAAGGTTATTGACTATACAAAGCGCCGCCACGTCACACGAACTAGGCGGACTCGAACCGCTTGACCGGAATGCCAGGGGACCGCTGCACATTGCCGAACTCACGTCTCTACCAACCTTGCCACCCTGACGGGCAGAGAGAGAGAGAGAGAGAGATGAAACGTCTGAGTATGTGGATGAAATAGTGAAGATAAAAGTGGAAAGATGTATGAGCGATTTGGAAGTTAATGATAGGAAGATGAACGTGTGTGTGTGTGTGTGTGTGTGTCGTATAATATGTTTTTCTGCTAGTTCTCTTGTGTATATTTATGTATAGTATGTATGCTTTGTTTTATCTGTAATTGTCTATCTATCTGTACGTACGGCAGAATGCGCAAGCCACCACACGTTTTTTTTTGTATATTCAGTCGTGAGTGGTGAGTAAGTTGTGACCTCACTACAACTGGTTACTACGGCTATAAAAGTTTATATACAAGCTATACACCTTGAAGTAGCAAGACCATTTCCATGCAAAGACGAGTTACCAAGGAGTCTTTACGAGCGAAGTGAACAAGCGATTGGTCTATACACGTGGATGAATACATTAAAAAGTCACGTGAATGGCCGCAATGGGGACCACTGGGAGGCCCCCTGTGTGTGGTGGTGTGTGTGTGTGTGGTGTGTGTGTGTGTGACTGTGGTGTGTGTGGTGTGGTGGTTGTGTGTGTGTGTGTGTTGTGTGTTGTGTGTGTGTGTGTGTGTGTGTTGTTCTCCTCCTCCTCGTTTCTCATATTATTTTATGCATTCTTGCTTGCTTATCTAACGCATTTTGTTATTTTATGCCCTTATCTTTGTTTATTCGCATTTTTTTCCTTATACTAACAACCTATTTTTTGTTGTGTTTGTTGCTGTTTATCTTATATTTTTGTTTTTTGATTACTTTTTCTGATCATTTACTTCCCTTTTATATTCACCTGTTCTGTCCTTCGTTGGATTTTTTTTTCTTCATAACATTTTACGAGGCAGTCACTCATCTCCTGAGCCTTGCCATCTATTTTCTTTCTTCATTAGCGTCTTTTTTTTGTATAATACCACTGCCGCTCTTCCCTCCCCCCCCCCACCCCACACAAACCCCACTCTCCTCCATTCTTCCACCCCTCCTGAACCACATTGCTTAATGTTCCTCCTCCGCCCCCCCCCCCTTTATCCCTTTCCGCACAACTCTACTCACATCCACCCCGCACCTCCTCTCTAACATCACCCGCACCTCCTTCTCTAACATCCACCCCGCACATCCTCTCTAACCATCCACCAATATAACATCCAAACAATCCAGCATCACATCCCGTATAGCCGCCTTCCATCCCTCCCCTCCACGCACACCTCCCTATCCTCCCCGCCAGCCTCCAACTCCACCCACGCTCCTCACCCTCACCCCGCCTCCCATCCCCACCAGTCAGAGTATGATCACCCTTCACTCAGCATCGTCACTCAAAAGCTTCAAACCCATTCCCTCACCCTCTGCCCCCTTCACCCAACTCCCCCTACCAAGCTAACACCTTTTAACCCCCATTCTTATTAGTACAGTCGCGCGCCGCACTAACACACACACACACACACACACACACACACACACACCCACACACACACACACCTACACACACACACACACCACACACACACACACGTGGCGCCACGCATACCACACCACACCACACACACACACACAACCCACACAACACACACTGGTTGTGAAGTCTGGGTGATGATATCTACGCGAGGTAGAACTATTACAAATGAAATTTCTGAACATATTTGTATGTACACAGATATACTAGCAACCGATATTGTATATGGAGGAAACTAGGGGTGTATCACTTGAAATTACTATTAAGTTAGATGATTAAATTACTTGGTCTAAATTGCTATGGGAAACAACAAAATTAAGTTATGTAATGTATCAACTGTTATGCAGCTACAAACAGTGGTGTTTATTATCGCCATGGCTAGAATGTATAAGGAATATATGTATTGAGTGTGGTTTGCCCGTAGTGTGGATGACGCAAACTATTAACAACCCAAAATGGTTTAGGAAAGCGGTGGAACAGAAATTAAAAGATATATGGATAACAACTTGGTATAGAAATGTAACAAGCAGAGGCATTTGCAGTAGTTATATGATGTATAAAGAAGTTTATGGGATTGAAGAGTATTTAGCCAAACTAAATAAAACTAATCGTATCTCTCTAACTAAATTCCGCACAGGAAAAATGGGAATTTTACAAAATAGAAAAATAAGCGGGAAGAGGTTTTTGTATAATGTAATAAAACAGGGCGTTCCATTCTTTAATTAAATGGGGGAAATTATTCAAAACAATACTACCAATATTACATTAAACCCCCCAAACCACCAAAACAACCAACAAAAAAAAAAACAAAACCCCAAAAACAAACAAACAAAAAGAAAAAACAACCCCAACAAAAAGCCTGAGAAATAAAAACCCTTTTCATTATTTTTCTTCATTTCTTTCTTTTTTTTCTATTTCTTTTCTTTCCAAAACCCCCACCAAACACCCAACCCAACCCCCCAACACAACCAAAAACAACCAAACAAAAAACCCCCACCCCCCCCCCCCACACCCCCCCCCCCCCCCCCCCTTGCCTCAGGAAAATCCAGTTCAATGTTAGCATCATTTTTCGAGAAAACGGAAAATATTTTAAGCACCAAAAGAGGGGGGGAAAAAGGAGAAAAGAGGAGGAGGAGAAAGGAAGGAGGGGGAACCCCAAAGATAGAAAATTTTTTAAAAGGGGGTTTTTTTTTCCCCCCCTTTTTTTCCCCTTTTTCCTTTCACCCGAAAAAATTATTAGGGGTTTAAAATTTTTTTTGGAACCTGTACTAACCCCCCCGGGGAGAGGGGAGGGGAGGGAAGAAGGAAAAAAAAAAAAAAAATAATTATTTCCTTTTATAATTAAAAATTATTCATTTTTAATTTCCGAAAATTTAAAATTTATGTTTTTTTTTTCTTCTTCCTTTCTTTTCCTTCCTTTATGCGTGTGGGGGGACCCCGCCTTTAGTCCTTCCCTTCACTTGGAATTTTCCGTAAATTTTTAAAATTTCCTAAACCTTTTATCCTTAAAACCCCTCCTTCTTTCTCTCTCTCTTCTCTCTCTCTCTCCCCCCTCTCTCTTCCCTCTCTTCTCTCTCCCCTCTCTCTCTCTCCCTCTCTCTCTCTCCTCTCTTCCCCCCTCTCTCCTCTCTCTCTCTCTCTCTCTTCTCTCCTCTCTCTCTCTCTCTCTTTTTCTCTCTTTCTCTCTTCTCTCTCTCTCTCTCTCTCTCTCTCTCTCTCTCTCTCTCTCTCTCTCTCTCTCCTCTCTCTCTCTCTCTCTCTCCCCTCCTCTCCCCTCTCTCTCTTCTCTCTCCTCTCTCTCCCCCCTTTTCCTCTCCTCTCAAACTCGTGATTTTGCCTCCCCCCCCCATCAACCCACCCTCCCTCCCCCCCTCCTTCTCACCAGGAGTGTCACGCGTTAGGTCATACAGACTCTTTGCAAAAATTAGCGTCTTATTTACCCCGGCAAAAGGCGGCACTGTTTGGCACCCCTGGCCCCCTGGGTATATGATCACGACTTCATCCTCCTCCCCTCTCCCCCTCCTCCTCGATAAAATAACTCTATACAAAACCCCAGCAGGGATTTCAAAATAAGAGACCTCTTAACAACCTACGGGATTTTTTTAAATGTCATTTATTCAAACGGGGACGCTAAAATTCCCTCGGATGTAATACCTTGATTTTCAAAAACCCTTTCGAACATTTTCCACTAAGCGACTGTTGCCCAAGCTGGGGGCACATGGCATGGAGAGCAATTATGTTCTGGATTGGCGTTTGGGCTTTAAAAATCGTAAAAAACGGGTAGAAAAAATGGGTGGCATCTGTTTGGTTAGATGTCACTAGGGGGTGCCTCGGGCTCGTCTTGGTCCTACTTTTTTTTCTGATATATTAAAACGATCTGGACTGGGGCTTGTATCTAAAATACGAAATTTGCAGATGACCCCAAAATTAGGGGGTAAAGCATATACTGAGAAAAGGGCGAACTCATACAAAGTGATCTCGACAAACCTTAAATTTTGGAGTGAAAAATGGCTTTTAAAAATTCAATTCCGAAAAATGTAAAGTAATGCTATGGCAACGAAAACCCTAAATATAACTATAAAATGCAAATAATCTTAATAAAGTACAGCGGGAAAAAGGTTTTTGGGTGTCATCATCAAATGACTGAAAACCACCCGCTTGCCTAGCTCCATTAAAAAAGGAAAATATGATGTTGGGCTTTATTAACTTTAACTTTGAACTAAATCCGAAAGTAATGAAAAATTTATACAGTCCTTGGGTTTAGGCCGCACTTGGGAATATCCCGTTCAATTCTGGTCGCCCTTTTTCGTAAAAGATCAACCCAAAATTGGAATCAGTGCAAAAGAGCAACCAAAACAAATTCCACTCTGCGAAACATCTTATGAAGAAAAGATGGGAAAATTTAAATAGTTTCCTTTAAAGGATCTAGAATCCGTGGGATTGATAGAAACCTTTAAGACCCAAAAAGGGTTTTTGATTTTTAAATAAAGAAAAACCTATTCGAGCTTTAACCAAGGACAACAAGAAATAAGGGGTTTTAAAAAACTAAACGGTCAACTTTGCATCACCTTTTCCCGTAAAAATTTTTTTTAAATGTTAAGTCGTTGATCATGGAAAAGTTCCCACAATGTTTGGGAGCCAACACAAAATCATAAAAAAGACTTGACGGCATTTAAAAAGAAAGGGGGTATTGATAGGCGAATTCTATCTAGTCCCCCTATCGTTAGTTGTAGGGGTAGTGGTAGTTGTAGTTAGTTTTTTTCAATCCTACTTCTGCACTATAAAACTTCCAGTCCCTATCCTCTTTAGGGACATGGTATCATTTTTCAACTTTTTTTTTACAAGTAGTTATATTTTAGTATATGTAGTTCAGAATCCCCTCACAGGCCCAATAGGTCTCCTGGTGTTTTTTACTCCTATGTAATCCTATGTAACCTTCTCCTCCGGACCGGGAAAATTCAAGACTAAATCTAATCATTTATTATTCAGGGTTCCCCCAGACTAGGGGTAGGCGAAAAGCTTTTTCGATAAAGGGGTTCAGCACAAATAACCGCTGAGGGTTTTTTGTGCACGGAAATGTAACTTCGCAACTTCTGGGATAATTTTTTACGAGGATCCCATCCTGGTTGAGGATTCCATCTGTTTGGGGATGAAGGATCCACCTCAGCCCCGTCGGGGCCCCCCACGATTAGGACGTCTGCTAAAAGACAAAAATTTTTCTTAAGATCAAAACGACGACGGACGGCGGTAGCACATACCCTTTAAACCCCCTTTTTTACCCCCCCGCAACGCTGGGGCACGTCCGTTTCCCGAAAAAACTAATCAAAGTAACTTAATCAAGGCCCCCGTAAACCCCCCGGGCCCAGACGCCAGCCGGTAAAACCTCAGCAAGGGTTTCCAAAAAATCAAGGAACCAAATTACTCTACACAAAGCCAGAACTTATTTTAAACGTAACGAAAAAAAAAAAACCCAAAAAAATTTTAAAATTTTTTAAAAAGCATTCCGTTGTTCCAAAGCCAGATAAAAGTAGGGGATTTTTTACTTAAAAATTGGTCAAACCAAAAGAAAAAAACATTATTAGCTGAAAATTAAACAAACGGTAAAGAAAATTTCAAATTCGCCCCCAAATATGTCCCTCTTTTAATAAATAATTGCCCAAGAGGAAATCGGTTTTAAAATAAACAAAAGGGGAATTTTTTCTCGTATAAAAGAAAAATTTTGCTAAAAGGTTATTGTGATTGGGAAAAAATAATTTTAAAACGGGGCCTCCCCAAATATGTTCCAGTTTTTTTAATACGAAGTCGATTGTTCTGGTATGGTGAAATTTTAAACAGTGGGGGGAACAATAATCGATAAAATTGTGGGATTAAAAACTTTTCTGTCCCTTTTTAACGATTTAAAATTTGCGGGGTAAGAGGAATGGATTGCCTTTTAAAAGGTAAACCCCAAAATTTAATGTATTTCCTAAAAATTACAGGGGGAAAAAAATTTCCCTTAAAAAATTTTTTTAAAATAACAACCCAATTTTTATTATGGAAAAAAATTTGCAAAAGGCCAGGTAATTTCAAGCGATAAATGCAATGGTTTAGAAAATAAGGAAAAATCGCCAAAAAAAAATTAATTAAAAAGCCGGATTAAGAAAAAAAGCAAATAAAAAAACCCCAAGTTTTTCAAAAACTAAGTGAAAACCAAAACAAGTATTCCCCAAAATAAATAATGTTTGGGGAAAAAAAAAAATGGGGTTCTTAAGAAAACTTTAATAATTTTTTAAAAGACAATTTGAACCAAAAATTATTGGGGCCGAAAAGGGAAAAAACGGGAATAAAGTAAAAGGACAAATTTCAAAAATTTTCGAAAATTCCCCCCAAATCCTTTAGAAACTCGCCGCAAAAGACTAATTTCGTCCCTTTAAAAACCCAAATGAAAGGGGAAAAAAATTCCAAGGAAAAAACAATTTACCCGATTTTTCAAAAAGGGAGTAAGAGCCTCCAAAATATGCCCATTAGTAATTTGTTTTTTAAAATTTTAAAAAATTGCGGGTAAAAAATGTCTTTTTCGATAAAAAACCAATCCAAAACCCGCATTTGGGGTTCGAAAATAAGAATCCTGCTTAACAAACCTACTGGATTTTTTTTAAAAAAGTCCTTTATTCAAAACTGGGGGCGCTAAATTCCCTTTTTTCCGGATGTAATATACTTTGATTTTCAGAAAAGCCTTCGATACTTTTCCCCCATAAAAGACTTTTGACCAAAATAAGGGCCATGGTTAGGAGAGCAATTTTGTTATGGGTTGGCGATTGGCTTTCAATCGTAAACAAAGGGTATAATAAAAGGGGAGGATCGATTGGTTAGATTTACTAGTGGGGTGCCTCAGGGGTCGGTCTTGGGGCCCATCTTTTTTTGATATATATCAAAGTCTGGATGCGGGCTTTTATCTAAAATATCGAAATTTGCAGATGACAACCCAAAATTTGGCGTAAAGCATTACTGAGAAAAATGCGAAATCATACAAATGATCTCGACAAACTACAATTGGGTGAAAATGGCTATTAAAATTCAATTCCATAAATGTAAAAGTAATGCTATAGGCAAGTAACCTCAATATAACTATCAAAGCAAAAAAAATCGTTATAAAATACAGCAGAAAAAATTTAGGTGCTATCAGTAATGATCTGAAAAACCCTCCGCATTGCCAGCGCCGTAAAAAAGGGAAATATGAGTTGGGCTTTATTAAAAGTAACTTTTTAACAATATAAGCGAAAGTTGTGGGGTGTGGGGTGTCTGCTGTCCCCGATAGGGGCCGCCCCCCGTGGCGGAATCCCCCCCATGTGGGACATTTTTGGAAACCGGTGCCAGGGGAAGTTTTTAAAAACCCCCTTTTGTGTGATCCGATCACTTTTTTTTTTTTTTTTTTTTTGCAGCCCATTTTCGAGAATTGGTGAAAAAAAAGTGGGTTGCGAGAATTGAGGAAACCTTGATGTAGGGTGATGGGTAATGGGTGAGTGAATGGGTGGGGTGTGATGGGTAAGGGTGTGGGGTGATGGGTGAGTGAATGGGTGGGGGGTGATGGGGTGATGGACAAAGTTGCCCACCAAACACAGGTGGTGGGCCGAAGGCCCACCAATAGCCCTCCGCAGGAGCTAGCCAAAAAAGTCCGCCCGGAGGCCGGCTTTGCGGCTAGTAATAATATAAGTGAAAGTGTGTGTGTGTGTCTGTCTGTCCGCGATGGGTGCCGCCCCTGTGCGGAATCCATCATATGGCACAGTTTTGGAACCAGCTCGACCAGGGGAAGGTTTTAAGCCCACTTATGAGATGATCCGATCACTTTTTTTCTTCTTTTTTTAGCAGCCTATTAGCGAAGAATTGTGAGAAAAAAAAATGTGGTTGAGAGAATTGAGGAAAACCTTGATGGTAGGGTGATGGGTAATGGGTGAGTGAATGGGTGGGGTGATGGGTAATGGGTGTGGGGTGATGGGTGAGTGAATGGGTGAAGGAATTGGTTGGGTGTGATGGGTAATGGGTGTGTGGTGATGGGTAATGGGTGAGTGAATGGGTATGGGGGTGATTGGTAATGGGTGAGTGAATGGGTGGGGGGTGATGGGGAATGGGTGAGTGAATGGGTTGGGGGTGAGTGAATGGGTTGCCGTTAATAGTAATTTCTACATCCATGATTTCAGGAAAGTTAGAAGGGGCTATCTGGAGAGTCTGTGTTTGTTGGGCCGAAGGCCCACCAAATACAGGTGGTGGGCCGAAGGCCCAGCAATAGCCCTCCGCAGGAGCTAGCCAAAAAGTCCGCCCGGAGGGCGGCTTTGCGGCTAGTTGAACATAAAACTCTGAAAGTAATGACACAATTATACACGTTCTTGGTTAGGCCGCACTTGGAATATGCCGTTCAATTCTGGTCGCCCTGTTTCGTAAAAGATCAAGCCAAATTGGAATCAGTGCAAAGAAGAGCAACCAAACAAATTCCATCTCTGCGAAATTCATCTTATGAAGAGAGACTGCGGAAACTTAATATGTTTTCCTTAAAGGATCGTAGAATCCGTGGGGACTTGATAGAAACCTTTAAGATCCTAACAGGTTTTGATGTCATTAATCAAGAGAACCTATTCGAGCTTTCAACTCAAGTGACAACAAGAAATAATGGTTTAAAACTAAACGGTCAACGTTGCATCACCGATCTCCGTAAAAATTATTTCAATGTTAGAGTCGTTGATCGATGGAACAAGTTACCAGCAAATGTTGTCGGAGCCAGCACAATAACTACATTCAAAAACAGACTTGACGCGCACTGTAAAGTAAATGGGTATTGATAGTGCGATTTCGTATCTAGTCCCCCGTATCAATTAGTTGTAGTGGTAGTGGTAGTTGTAGTTAGTATTTTTCATATCCTATCATTCTGCACTATGAAACTTCCATGTCCCTATCCTCTTTAGAGACATGGTATCATTTTCCAACTGTTTTCTTACAAATAGTTGATAGTTAGTAGTATGTAGTTCAGCAGATACCCTCGCTATGGACCAATAGGTCTCCTGGTGTCTGTTATTCCTATGTAAAAAATTCTATGTAATCCTCCTCCTCCTCCCCTCCCTCCTCCCCCCTCCTCCTCCTCCTCCTCCTCCTCCTCCTCTCCTCCTCCTCTCCTCCTCCTCCTCCTCCTCCTCCTCCCCTCCTCCCTCCCCTCCCCCTTTCGCTCACTCATGTTACAACGAGGACGTCGTGACAAATTTGTGCCCTCTTGTTTGTTTGTTTGGTTGTGTGTGTGTGTGTGTGTGTGTGTGTGTGTGTGTGTGTGTGTGCGCTTGTTGGTTTTTATATTTATATATAATTTCAGGCTATGTTGATATCCCTAATTACTAGGTCATGATTTAATTGCGTTTCGAGAGGAGCCAACATTGAACAACATTACTAAACAACTATTTTAGTTGTCCTCCTTTCAACTTTCTTTATTTGTTATTCAACTAAAGTTTCATACCTACTCCCTTTTTTATACTGAACCTCCTATTATATATACCTTATCGTTCACAGCATCAGGTGACCGGTTAGGTGAAGCGAGGCGTTCAAGTAGCCACGTAAAGGGGGTCCATGGTATGTGTGTTTGTATGTGTATGTGTGTGTGTGTGTGTGTGTGTGTGTGTGTGACTGTGTGACTGTGTGTATGTGTGTATGTGTGTTCGCGTGTGAGTTCATCCACGGTCTTGTCCACGCGAGCTGGACTCTCGATCGCTAGTTTTACCCTCCCGGAAAGATCTTGAAGCTTGCATGACCGATCGTTGGGTAATATGGGACCTCGCACACCTCTCACGCTCCGCCCATATTTGCCAGTTAAAAATCCCTGAGAGCAGGCAGGGATCGAACGCCCGACCACAGAATAGCCTGACTAGCGCTGTAATCCATTTAACCATGCAGAAGGCGGTGTGTGTGCGTGTGAGTGTGTGTGTGTGTTTAGGAACCCATGCATACCTTCGGGGTCGCCTATTTGTAAGTCTTCAGCAATGGACATTCTCATCAGGTAAGAAACCTTGACGTCGCAAATAAGAACTGAAAGGTTCTCGNGGGAAAAAAAAAAAAAAGGGTGTGTGTGTGTTGGGGGTCTGTCTGTCCGCGATAGGTGCCGCCCCTGTGGCGGAATCCCCTATGTGGCACTTTTTTTGGAAAACCGGGTCGACCGGGGGAAAGGGTTTTTTTAAGCCCATTTTTGTGATGATCCGACCCTTTTTTTTTTTTTTTTTTTTTTTAGCCTATTTGCGAGAATTGGAAAAAAAAAGTGGGTGCGAGAATTGAGGAAAAACCTGATGTGGGTGATGGGTAAATGGGGAGTAAAATGGGGGGGTGATGGGTAATGGGTTTGTGGGGTGAGGGGTGAGTAATGGGGGGGGGGTTGGGGTTGATGGGGTGATGGACAAATTTTGGGGGGCCCGAAGGCCCACCAAAACAGGTGGGGGGCCCAAAGGGGCCCCCACCAATAGCCCCCCGCAGGAGCTAGCCAAAAAAGTCCGCCCGGAGGCCGGTTTTTGCGGTAGTAAAAATAAAAGTGAAAGGTGTGTGTGTTTGTCTGTCTGTCCGCGATGGGTGCCCCCCCCTTTTGGGGCGGGAAATCCCATATAGGGCACATTTTTGGGAACCAGCTCGCCCAGGGGAAGGTTTTAACCCCATTTTATAGATGATCCGATCACTTTTTTTCTTTTTTTTTTTAGCAGCCTATTACGAGAATTTGAGAAAAAAAAATGTGGGTTGAGAGAATTGAGGAAACCTTGATGTAGGGTGATGGGAATGGGGAGTGAATGGGTGGGGTGAGGGAAGGGGTTTTTTGGGGGGGTGATGGGTGGGTAAATCGGTGAAGGAATTGGTTGGGTTTTTGGGATGGGTAATGGGTGTGTGGGTGAGGGTTTAAATGGGTGAGGAAGGGGTTTTATGGGGGTGTTTGGGGTAATGGGTGAGTGAAGGGGGGGTGGGGGGTGATGGGGAATGGGTGAGTGAATGGGGTTGGGGGTGAGGAATGGGTTCCCGAATAAAATTTTCTAATCCATGATTTCAGGAAAGTTAGAAGGGGCTATCTGGAGAGTCTGGTTTTTTGGCCAAAGGGGGCCCACAAAAAAGGGGGGTGGGCCGAAGGCCCAGCAATACCCCTCCGCAGGAGCTAGCAAAAAGTCCCCCCGGGGAGGGCGGTTTTTGCGGTAGTTAAACATAAAACCCGAAAGTAATGACCCAATTATACAGTTCGGGGTTAGGCCGCACTTGGAATAGCCGTTCAATTTGGTCGCCCCCGTTTTGGTTTTAAAAGATCAAGCCCCAAAAAAAGGGGAACAGTGCAAAGAAGACAAACCCAAAAAAATTCCATCTCTCAAATTATCTTATGAAGGAGACTGGGAAAACTTAATATGTTTTCCCTTAAAGGATCGTAGAATCCCTGGGGGGCTTTATAAAAAACCTTTAAGATCCTAACAGGGTTTTTATGCATTAATCAAGAGAACCATTCGAGCTTTTTAACTCAAATGACAACAAGAAAAAATGGTTTTTTAAAATAAAAAAAAGGTCAACGTTGCATCACCCCATCTCCGTAAAAATTATTTCAATGTTAGAGTCGTTGATCGATGGAACAAGTTACCAGCAAATGTTGTCGGAGCCAGCACAATAAAAACTACATTCAAAAACAGACTTGACGCGCACTGATAAAGTAAATGGGTATTGATAGTGCGATTTCGTATCTAGTCCCCCGTATCAATAGTGTAGTGGTAGTGGTAGTTGTGTTAGTATTTTTTTCATCTCCTATATCTGCAACCTATGAAACTTCATGTCCCTATCCTCGTTAGAGACATGGTATCATTTGTTCCAACTGTTTCTTACAATAGTTTGGATAGTTAGTAGTATGTAGTCAGCAGATACCCTCGCTATGGGACCAATAGGTAGGCCTGGTGTCTGGGACATTCTATGGAAAACATTCTATGTAATCTCCTCTCCGCCTCCTCCTCCTCCTGCCCTACCTTCCTCTCATCTCCTCCTCCTCCTCCTACTCCCTACCTCCTCTCATCCTCCTTCTTCCTTCCTCCTCCCCCCTTTCGCTCCACTCATGTTACAACGAGGACCGTCGTGACAAATTTGTGCCCTCTTGTTTGTTTGTTTGGTTTGTGTGTGTGTGTGTGTGTGTGTGTGTGTGTGTGTGTGTGTGTGGTGCGCGGCGTTTATATTATATATAATTTCGGCTTGTTGATATTCCCCTAATGTACTAGGTCATGATTTAATTGCGTTTCGAGAGGAGCCAACATTGAACAACATTACAAACAATGTTAGTTGTCTCCTTGTCAACTTTCTTATTTGTTTATTACAACGTAAAGTTTCATACTACTCCCTTTTTTTATACATGAAACCTCCTATTATAATATACCTTATCGTTCAAAGCATCAGGTGACCGGTGAGGTGAGAGAGGCGTTCAAGTAGCCACGTAAAGGGGGGTCCATGGTTGATGTGTGTTTGTTGTGGTATGTGTGTGTTGTGTGTGTGTGTGTGTGTGGACTGTGTGACTGTGGGTGTGTATGTGATGTTATGTGTGTTCGCGTGTGAGTTCATCACGGTCTCTTGTCCACGCGAGCTGGACTCTCGATCGCTGTTTTACCCCCGGAAAGATCTTGAAGCTTGCCTGACCGATCGTTGGTTAATATGGACCTCGCACACCTCGCACGATTCCGCCCATATTTGCCAGTGAAATAATCACCGGAGAGCAGCTCAGGGATCGAACGCCCGACCACAGGAATAGCCTGACTAGGCTTGTACTCTGTAATCCATTTAACCATGCAGAAGGCGGAGGTTGTGTGACCGCGGTGTGTGTTGTCTTTCCCCCGATGTGTTGTTGTGCGGTGTGTGTTGCGTGTGAGTGTCGTGTGTGTGTTAGAACCCATGCCATACCTTCAGGGGTCTCGCCTATGTTGTAAGGTCTTCAGCAATGGACATTTCCTCCATCAGGTTAAGGAAAACCTTGGACGTCGCAAAAAAAAAATAAGTAACAGTGAAAGGTTCATCATTAAGGTAAATGTAGTGAGCCAAGGAGCGACGACAAAGTGGATGATGAGGCAGAAGGGAAAAGAGGGCGCCACATGCTATATATGCGTCTTAGAGCGCTGCAATGCCTACAGAACCACTCAAACTTGTCTGTTTACCAAGCTTGCCGCCCGATATAGGGTCCGTGTAGCAATGCATGCCCTGTGCTTGATTCCTTGCACCTGGCCTAACCTAATAACTAGATAATAACTAACCCCCTAAATAACACAAGCACAAATTGATTTTTGTGATCTTGTTTGATGCACAAACTGGTCTGGATTTTGAAGAAGGAAAGTAAAGGAATATATACATCATGGCTTCAGGCAAAGTGAATGATGGAAATTTTATTTTCCTTGTAGATGGCCTGGCGAAATCAAGCGAACAATAATACATGAGTATGGCCCTGGCAGCCATCCGCGACAATCCTGAGATGTTTTGGCCCAAATCCTCTGTTTTGAGGTTTATCTACTCTTGTTAAATAACAGTTCCTCATCGCCTGCAACTCTACCATAGGGACAAAAGAAATTTATAATACTAAACAAACCTTTTTGATATTTTTCATTTAGAGATAAAA
Source organism: Chionoecetes opilio (assembly GCA_016584305.1). Lineage (NCBI taxonomy): Eukaryota > Metazoa > Arthropoda > Malacostraca > Decapoda > Majidae > Chionoecetes > Chionoecetes opilio. Next base: position 15,339 of record JACEEZ010019810.1, on the reverse strand, counting down.
TAAAAAGGGATCAATGTTTGAATTATTGATACATAAGATAGAAGGTGTATGTAATGCTCTTTGAAATCACTCCAACCGCTCTGTGGTGTCGTGATATGTTGGTGTGGGACGGAAAAAAAGTACCGACGATGCGTGCTGGATGCAAGGATTCCGCCCCTCACTGTTTCTGCCTGGAGGGGCGCGCAAGGATAAGTGCGTTCATGGGAATCATTAGGGTGTGAGCGAATTTTCTTTGCGGTTACCAACAAGTCTTGGCAATTAAAATACTGACACTGGTCGGTGAATGCTGTTCTCCTCAGTGAGATTTTACCGCGTCAGGCAGTGTTTAGTGTTCTGGTTAGGCACTTTAATTGTTAATATCCTCTGCATTATGTATAATATTATACGGTTGTTTAAAGAGTAGATGGTCCTTGATCATAATGGATTATCACCGTTTAACCAGAATACATTGTACCTGGAACACCGGTCATCGTACCATGAACAAGTAACCTAATAAGCATACGACTTATGGAATATTAATGTTGATTAAAATGTCTGGTCAATTAAAGTAAAAAGTAATGTACCGTAAATAATTATAGCTGGCGGAAAAGATTTGACGCAATTCATCTGTTGAGAATGAATTTGTGGGTCAAGTGTTGAAAAAGCCGGCACAGCAGCCAGGGCGGACGCGGGGCAACAGCCATCCGCACGCAGCGCAATGGTGCTTTCCTGTGGGAAGCTAGAAGTTAATGAATGTGAAAAAGCAAGAAGGTTTTTTTTTAGGTGACATTAGAAAATTAAAACGGGAATTTCTAGTGTTCTCCTCGTTTCGTTTAGTTTTAGAGGGGGACACCATGTCGACTGTTTTCTGTTTTTTATTTTCGGCCATTGGATGTCTCTGCGGGAATAAGAAACAATTGTAACGTTGTCTTACAAGTTTGAATCTGAAAGAGATGATGCGCTTTCAGGCACAGGATTGCTGAGCCTAGGGCGAACCCTCATACTATAATACTTCCATATCTCTCACGTGTTTCTTTCTTTCTTTCCATAATTTATTGTTTACAAGAGAGGCAAACAGGCCAGGAGTTACAAAATAAATTCAGACAGAAAAACTCCATCATGATAAAAGCTAAAAGAAAAAAACTGGAAATAACATAGTCAAATATACGTTACCTCTGCGTCACCAGGTGTGCGTGCGTGGGGGCAGCGTTGTGTTCTGTGTGCAGGGTTTGGGGCGTTTTGTGACAGTTTGGCCAGGTGTCCGCGCGGGACGTCTTCGTACTTAAGCTTGACCAGCTGCACTGTCCTGCTTGAGTTTTGTGAGGGATTAATGTAAAATCAATTTTCATGTTCACTTGTGTGTTCCAGATGATTCCGTTCTTTTTGTGATTAATATGTATTTGTGTGTCTCTGTTGTTGTTGTTTTCTGTGTGTGTGTCTTGTTGTTTTGTGTGTGTTCTTCATTAAAACAAGTGGTGAGCACTCGGTAGGTAGCACATGGTAGTGACCTCCAGGGGTGGGATGGTAGGCCCTGGAGGTTCACTTGAGGGCTGTGATGGTTGGCCCTCGCCCGTGGTGGCGCAGGCAGGATATTTATAGTGACGCCTGTGATTATAGGTTCATGCCGCCTCCTGTGTCCTCCGATGCACTCGAGGGTAGAGTTAATGGGCTGCCTGTGGGTGTTCTTAGGTCACTCGACGCTGCAGAAAGATTTTAAGTGGATTTTGGTTCTCATCGGGGATCGAACTCGAGAACGCACTCGGAGACGACTAACCACTCTCCTATGCCTCCCCCATTTAGTCAGTCAGGGTTGGCCCCGTAGATGATGAATAACTTACAATAAGTACAATGCATTCCGTTCCAGGATCTTATTAAAGGATGTGAAAAACAATTTTATAGGATTATTACTTATTATTATTTAGGACTAGTTTAAAGTCTTTTAGGATTCCACGAGTGCTGCTGTGCGGTGTTCACATTTGCAAGTTTTTGTGAATGAGCGTGAGCAGCGTACTTGGAACAGAAGAGTGATGCATCCAATGGCTGAAAATTTTTATTAACCATTTTTAACGACGGAGTGTGACATTAATCTGAAGGAAAGGTTGACTGAATGACAGATATACATGTGGTGTGTGTGTGTGTGTGTGTGTGTCTTGTGTGTGTGTGTGTGTGTGTGTGTGCTGTGTGTGTGTGTGTGTGTGTGTGTGGTGTGTGTCTGTGTGTGTGTGTGTTGTTGTGTGTGTGTGGGTGTGTGTGTGTGTGTGTGTGTGTGTGGGGTGTGTGTGTGTGTGGTTTTGTGTGTGTGTGTTGTGTGTGTGTGTGTGTGTGGTGTGTGTGTGGTGTGTGTGTGTGTTTGTGTGTTGTTGTGTGTGTGTGTGTGTGTGTGTGTGTGTTTGTGTGTGTGGGGTGTGTGGTTTTGTGTGTGTGTGGTGGTGGTGGTGTGGTGTGTGGTGTGGGTGTGTGTTGTTGGTGTGTGTGTGTGTGTGTGTGTGTGTGTGTGTGTGTGGTGTGTGTTGTGTGTGTGTGTGTGTGTGTGTGTGTGGTGTGTGTGTGTGTGTGTGTGGTGTGTGTGTGTGTTTTGTGTGTGTGTGTGTTGTGTGTGTGTGGTGTGTGTGTGTTTTTGTGTGTTTGTGTGTGTGTGTGTGTGTGGGGTGTGTGTTTTTGGTGTGTGTGTGTGTGTGTTTTGGTGTGTTGTGTTTTGTGTGTGTGTGTGTGTTTTTGTGTGTGTGTGTGTGTGTGTGTGTGTGTGTGTGGGGGTGTGTGTTGTGTGTGTGTGTGTGGGGTGTGTGTTGTGTGTGTGTTGTGTGTGGTGTGTGTGTGTGTGTGTGTGTGTGTTTGTGGTGTTGTGTGTGTGTGGGTGTGTGTGTGTGTTTTGTTTTGTGGTGTTTTGTGTGTGTGTGTGTGTGTGGGGTGGTGTGTGTGTTTTGTGTGTGTGTGTGTGTGTGTGTGTGTGTGTGTTGGGGTGTGTGTGTTGTGTGTGTGTGTGTGTGTGTGTGTGTGTGTGTGTGTTGTTTTGGTGTTGTGTGTGTGTGTGTGTTGTGTGGTGTGTGTGTGGGGTGTGTGTGTGTGTGTGTGTTGTGTTTTTGGTGGTGTGTGTGTGGTGTGTGTTTGTGTGTGTGTGTGTGTGTTTTGTGTGTGTGTGTGTGTGTGTGTGTGTGTGTGTGTGGTTGTGTGTGTGTGTGTGTGTGTGTGTGTGTGTGTTATAACATTAAGTGTTTTGTCTATTCATTAATGATGATATGTGTAATTTATGTATAAAACTGTGGTCAATAAATATCTATCTATCTATCTATCTCTCTATCTATGTGTGTGTGTGTGTGTCAAAAAGACAACACAGGGCCATTATAATCAGACCGAGCACTCCCTTCCCCTGAGCGGCGCGTCAGCAGCGGCGGGAAGGGAGTGTGCCGCGTGGCGATCGTCTCCTTGTTGCTCCCACCGGGTAATTATACACAATATACAGGGCTTCCCTCCGAAGGTATTGCCAGCCCCGCGTGTTACCTGTGTTCAGGGCCGCAATTAAGTAGCTCCGGTCTTACCAGTTTGTTCTGGCGTGTTTCCTCGCGGTAATTGTGACTTACTGACGCCGTCTGGTCTGCACGAAGATGCCACGGGAACCGAATTTCGCTTGCTCCATACTCAAGATTTATACGAAGCTCCAGTTAGTGATGAAGTGCAAAGATGTGTTTATTAGTTTGCGTGCATGTATTTGTATGTAGAGCGAGAGAGAGAGAATTTGTTATATTAACGAACATAGCTATTCCATACAATCTTCAAATACCCAGTAGGAACGTATGTAACGTAAGTAACCTACGCTTAGATGAGGCAAGACTACGGGAAGATAACAACACAAGATAACAAGACAAAGAATTCATCTACAAAGGACAACCATCGCGCCACCAATCCAGAGCCTCACACGCAGCAATGCTCCCATAATGAAGGGTTAAGTTGCCTTCATGTCATTCACGCCGCAGCTTCCCTTGCGGTGCCCGGTAATGAAAGATCGAGGCGGTGTTGGTGTATGCCCAGCCGCCATAACACTTACACTTACCCAACCCGCATGCAGCGGCTCACCTCGGCACGCCCGCCCACTCAAGGGTTACTGAGAAGAAACACATTCACACAGATCGATGGCGAGAATTTCAACGTCATGGTCGCCTGGTAAAGTTAAGAACATAATGGGTGTAAGTGTAAATATAAAGTATAACATTTTTATATCTCTTGTCAAGACATCTGTTTACATGAAGGTTATGAGGGAGGTAATGGATGTCAAAGCAAATGAAGGAGGAAGGCGAACCTCTACTAGTATTATCAAAATGTTGTATTGTTATTGTTCAGAAATTTCGTCTCGGTTATAAAAGTGAATATACAATTACCACCTGTGAACAATCCCGAAGCAGCTGGGTTGTCGAGATGAAGCAGGGCGGTAATTGGCCGACAATACTATATCATGAATAGACGTGCAAGTATCCACCTGTGATAAGTCAGCGTAGGATGCAGGGACACAGGTTAATGCACAGGTGGTCAAGGGGTCAGAGGTGAGGGGTTCAGGTAGCCAGAGGAAGAATGCAAGCACTTAGGTGGTCACTGGATATATGTGTTGGCCTTCGAAACAGCAGGGCCAGAAGTGCAGAGGGATGACATTAGGTACAGGTCGTTAAAGGGCTTCAGGTGAAAGGGGTTCAGGTGGGCCAGGGAAACACTGAAGGGTCGGTTTTAGTCGCAGGGCGAGGGTAAAAGAGTCTCCGAGGCACAGATGCTCACCTTTACAGCGGCTCCAAGTGTGGCAGCATTAAACTTTCCCTGTTTTTATGGAATGCGATTGAGGGTTACCGCAAGGAAAAGAAGGAAGAGGAGATTGCGGCGGTGGTGATGGTGGAATAAGGTGAAGAAGATCAGGTAGTGATGAAGATAGCGGGAAAAGACGAGGATTAGATACGAGGGGAAGGAGGAGGCATGAGAGAGAAGACGAGGAGGAGAAGGAAGAAGAAGAGGTGGAGGAAAATATTACAAAAGAAAGTAATTGTATAAGTTAATTATGAGGATGTTAATGGTGATGATATGATGATGATGATGATGATATTGATGATGAGGGCAGACAACAGAAATAATTTTGGCAGAAGTGTGAAAAAAACGATTATAAGTAGAAATTACTTAAATATGATAAAGATTAAGAATAAAAAATAAAACAAGATGATAACTGTGATGAGGAGGAGAAGGAGGTGAAGAGAAAGAAGTGAAGCAGAAGAGGAGTTGGAGGAAGAAGAGCGGAAGAGAAGACCAGGTAGCATATTCCCCAACTCTATGGGAGTATGTGGTTTCCGAGTGAAGACGCTTGGCTGTATCTCCGAAACTAACCATAGGATTTTCTCGAAAATACCCTCATTGTGATTCCCACACAAAGTTGCTGTGTTTTGTTAAGGAAAACCTAACCTACCCTAATCATAACCTAACGTAACCTAACCTGACGTGTTCAAGAGTAAACGCGACATACTGTTCCAGAAAACGGGAATATGCGACCCGGTATAGTATCCAGGGTGAAAGGGTCGTGTTCAGGGATGACTGCTATTTCATGATTTACTGGGGTCTATTTTTTCCAACCACGTAAATATAAGCCCGCGACTGTATTGCTTGCCTCTACCTTCCCCTTCACTACCTCTACCTTCCCCTTCGCTACCTCTACCTTCCCCTTCGCTACCTCACCCTTCCCCTACGTCTGTCCTCCCCCTACACCCTTCCTTCGCTACCTCAGCCTTCCCCTTCGTCTGTCCTCCCCTCCGCCAGCCTCACCCCGCCACAACGTTAATAAGACAGTCGCCAAGCTTTCCTTACCGCTTCCCTTCCTTCTACCGTGGACAGATTACGTGTAAATGGATTTGTTGCCCCGAATGATTTTTTAAGCCGCAGATGTGTTTCTGAAAGTTCTTTTATCATCAACATCCGAGGAGATCACAGCTGGAGAAGGAGGAGGTGGAGAAAAGAAGGAGAAAAATATTATTTATATACTGGTAAAACTTAGTTATCAAATTTGGGCTTAGTACACTTTGGCTTACCAGTAGAGGATTAGCAGATGGTTGGATCGTGTTTGTTTCGTCTCTCTCTCTCTCTCTCTCTCTCTCTCTCTCTCTCTCTCTCTCTCTCTCTCTCTCTCTCTCTCTCTCTCTCTTCTCTCTCTCTCTCTCTCTCTCTCTCTCTCTCTCTCTCTCTCTCTCTCTCTCTCTCTCTCTCTCTCTCTCTCTCTTCTCTCTCTCTCTCTCTCCTCTCTCTCTCTCTCTCTCTCTCTCTCTCTCTCTCTCTCTCTCTCTCTCTCTCTCTCTCTCTCTCTCTCTCTCTCTCTCTCTCTCTCTCTCTCTCTCTCTCTCTCTCTCTCTCTCTCTCTCTCTCTCTCTCTCTCTCAACATTATTAGCTAATCACACCTGCGTTAATCGGCATCATTAGCGTGTAATTAAAATGCAATAAAAAAAAATTGCATCGTATTTATTCATAATGTATAATAATGTAGAAGATTCAGCCTCTAATTGACATCAACGCAACAGATGCATTTTTACATTTAATATTTCCCTTCTTCACCTTTAGCCCACTGTACTTACACCAAGTTGAGCGTTTTTTAATATTCATGACGTTTTACTTCCTCCCCCGCCGCTACTGTCCTAACTACTCTTACTCAATCATTCATCCTCTTCCACGCATCCCTTATCCATTCAACTCCTAAGAGACTTCCTTCTTCCTTGATTCGTAAGAAGAGAGAGAGGAGGGGTTTAGTTAAAGATAAAGGGAAAATGGACAAAAAGAAGAGGAGTTGCTTGAAGGTGTACTATACAAACTGTAGGAGTATTTTAAACAAGATAGATTTCCTGAGAGGAATAAATAGTGTAGAGGATTTTGATATAATAGCATTAACAGAAACATGGTTGGATATGTCAGGAAAGGTATTTGATCCGGAAGTTGAGATAGCTGGGTATAAGTTATTTCACAAGGACAGAGTAGGCAGACGAGGTGGAGGAGTTGCACTTTATGCAATAGAAAATTTTGCAGTGTTGTGTTAACCAATGTTATAAAAAAAACAGAGACAGCATAGAGTCTTATGGGTAGAGGTAACAGAGGGAACGAGAAAATGGTTTTGGGTGTAGTGTATAGGGCCTTTCCAAACTTATGTAAAGAGGATTCGCTCCTTATGGGAAGAAATAAACAGGCCCTGCGATATAATCGACTTATGCGGGGGGGATATTTTAATCTTGGGGAATATAGACGGGATTTAATCATAGGTGACAGCGACGCAGATTAATTGTTAGATATAATTCCAGGAAACTTCCTAAGTCAAGCAATCAAGGGCCTACTAGAGGAGATAATTTTCTAAAATTATTGCTGACAAATAAGACGATTTAGTTTACAGGTGTGGAGGTTTTTGGGGTGGAAAGGGTTAGATAAAATAGCGACCATATGAGATCAGATTTAGTTAAATGGGAGTTGGAAATTAATCCCCATAAACAGATACCTAATTTCAAAAAAAGGCAATTATGCAGGAATAAGAAGACACCTGGAGGTTATTCATAAGAGGTGTGGGATGGAGGGGAAGAAATTTTCCCAGGGTAAGGACAGGGCGTTGACAGCTGGAAAGGCCAAGTATGAATGATTAGGAAGGCACCTGGAGGTAATTAGAGCGGTTAAATATAGAAGTGAGGTCGGGGCTGAGGAGGTAATTAGAGCGGCTAGACATGGAAGTGAGGTCGGGGCTGAGGAGGTAATTAGGGTGGTTAGACATGGAAGTGAGGTTGGGGCTGAGGAGGTTTTATACCTCATTTGTAAGGAATATAATTGACGGACAGAAAATAAATATTCCTTATAGGGAAATAAGGTCCAGAAAGAGTGATCCAAAATATATGACCACTAATTAAAACACAACAGTGGAGTAAAAAGAAACATTTATTTAAGGTTCAAGGCAGGGTTGGTAAACAAAGAACAGTATAACGTGATGGCAAGGACAGTGAAGAAATTAACTCGAGTTGCTAAGAACAATTATGAGATTAAAGTAGCAGGACAGGCGAAAAAAAGTGACCCAAAGGGGTTTTTTATCAGGTTATAAAACCAAAAACAAGGGAAATTAGTTGGGCCGTTAAGGTCAGGACAGGGTGAGGTATTAAATCGGATTGAGGATATGTGTAAAAGTCTAAATGATTATTTCTTTAAATGTTTTTACGGAGGAAGATACCCCAACGATTACCTGACGTGAACAGATGTTCAAAGGAAGCGATGAGGAGAAACTCAAAGATATTGTGATAACTAGGGAAATGGTGGAAGAGGGTATAGATAAAATGAAGAATTTTAAATCGCCAGGAACCAGATGAAGTATCCCAGGGTATTAAAGGAATGCCAAAAAGGTTGTTAGTGAGTCGTTAGGCACATTTTTAGGAAATCGGTTGAGGGTAGGGGATGTGCCATTATTGTGGAGGAAAGGAAATGTTCCCATATTTAAAGAAGGGAGAGGAGGACTAAAGTCCAAATTATCGACCCGTAAGTCTAACTTGAGTGTGGGTAAATTATTGGAATCTATTATTGAAAAAAAACCCTTAGAGAGCACTTAGATAAAACATAGTTTGTCAAAGATTCACAACATGGATTCACCAAGGGTAGGTCATTCTCACCAATTTATTGAGTTTTTATAGGAAAGTTTATGAGACGGCAGATAATGATAAGGATTATGATATAATATATCTGGACTTGTGAGGTATTTGACAAAGTACCACCCGAGCGACTCTTAAATAAGGTTAAGGCTCATTGAATGATGGGGAAGGTTTTTCATTGGATCAGAGCTTGGCTAAGTAATAGGCAACAAAGGTTCAAAAATTTAAATTGCTCTAAATCTGAATGGGGACTGGTGACAAGTTGGAGTTCCCCAAGGGTCTGTTTTTGGTCCATTAAATATTTTTTATATACATCAACGGACTTGGATAGTGGGATTTAGCAGTGATATCAGCAAGTTTGCTGATGATACTAAGATAGGTAGGATTATTGGATCACAGTCTGAAAGTTTAAAAATTTGCAGGGAAATTAGATAACTTAACGAGTGGGCAGTCAGATGGCAGATGGAATTTAATATTGATAAGTGCCGCGTTATGAATGTTGGTAGAAAAAAAACCCTGGTAATAGATACACCATAAGCAATGTATCGTGAAAGATCAGAAGGTGAAAAAAAATCTTGGAGTGACGGTGAGCCCAGACCTCCGACCAGGAAAAAAAAAATGTATTGAGGCCAGAAATAGAGCTAATAGAGTATTAGGATTCATTACCAGAAGTGTTTAAAAGTAGAAGTGGGGGGAAGTTTATTCTAAAAAGGGTTTTTCTGGCTCTAGTCAGGCCTCACCTAGACTATGCGGTTCAGTTTGGTCTCCATATACAGGATGGATATAGCCTTGTTTAAAAACAGTGCAGAGAAGATTTACCAAAATGATACAAGGGATGCGTAACCTTTAGTTATCAGAAGAGATTGAAGTTATTAAAATTAACACTCACTCGAGAGACGCAGAGTAAGGGCCCATCTGATAGAAGTTTTTAAGTGGAAAAAAGGGGTTTAATAAAAGGGGAGGTAGGAAAAGTTCTTACGGCTTTTAACCAGGGTAGAACAAGAAGTAACGGATTCAAGCTGGAAAAGCGTAGATTTTGAAACGAAATAGGGGAAAAAAAATGGTTCACAATAGGGTCGGTGAATGAATGGAAGGTCCCAGTAGACAGGTAGTTAGTTTTCTGAGTCATTATGGAGCTTTTAAGAGGGCTGGATAGGTTTTAGATGGGATGAAAGGGGATGTAGGTAGTGTTGGGAAAAAGGAACTACCCCGTGTAGGTCTCGCGGCCTCTTGTAGCTTCCCCATTTTCTTATGTTCTTATGTTTATTTTTTATTCCTTTAGTTTTTTTGCATTCATGAGTTTGATTTTGTATTAAAAATTGGCAGCATTTTCATACCTAGGCTTGCTAACGGCTGTTAATTTTAAACCTTCTTTTTGGCACTGCAGACTTTTTTATTTTTTTTTTTTTTTTTTTTATATACAAATAAAGCATTAATTTGATGATTGCTTTTATGAATAAAGCATTTGATTTGATTTTATTTTTCCTTTAAAATCACTCACTAGACCTCCTCTCCCAAACCTTTACCCTTCTTCTCACCTCTTCCCTGCTAAAGCGTCTCGCCCCCCTTTTTTTTTTTCCTTTCTTACCTTCGTGCCGCCTCACGTTCTCTCATCTCACTCCCCCCCGTCACTCATAGCAAGCCACCCCCGCCGCCGCCCTTTTGCCCCCAAAGTACGGGCTGTCATCCCCAAAGGGTCCTTCCCGCCGTTACGCCAAAAAAATCTGCCTTTGGGTGGGTT
>JACEEZ010019810.1:0-2500 GCA_016584305.1 Chionoecetes opilio | reverse complement strand
GCTAAGCAATGCAAAGGTCGGGTCTTGGTGAAAACGGTGGGATAGAATGCATGCTAGCGCTCAAAACATGCAGAGTAAACATTTGCAGTATATTCAGAACGGGCGCCGGAAAGCTCACCGTTAGCAGCTCGTGTGTCCAAGGCCGATGGAGCTAAAGGCGTGAAATTTCACTAACAGCATAAAGGCGCTGGGCCTCATCTGTATGACAAACAGAATGTTTTCTTGCTAGCCGTCCGTCTGACGAAGAAAAAGAGTAATTTTACGCATCAAATACAGACAAACGAAGAACCGTCGGGGGGATATTTTTCCAGGAAGGGTTTGCCCATAGGTCGTCCCCTTTGGTATTTCAATCCAGATCCATATCGTAGAATACCTTTGTGAACAAAAATGGAGGGATTTTAAAGATGGCAGATGTGGTCATGATGCGATGTTTTGGCGGAGTGTGCAAAGTGGTTAGGGAGGGAAAGGAGCCTGGCGGGAGGACGAAGGCTGGTTTTATCCATGACAGAAAAAGGATGAAAGAAAGACTGGTCGGGAATAGAAGAGCAATGTGAAGGCCGGAACGAGTGGCTGTCTCGGTCATTGCCATTGTGACATTACTTGTGGGTATCCTAACCAGAGAAAACAAACCGGTTTATGCTACATTTAAAAGTAAGATAAGTGAATAAAAAAATAGATTGGCTTGTGGCTTACTTAGTTACTCATGTTGTTATTGTTGTTGTGGTTAGTGTAGATGTTGGTAATGGTGGTGAGGTAGTGGTGGTGGTGTAGTGGTCACTAGCCCAGCGGGAGGTGGTAGTGGTATAATGGTGAAGGAGGAGGAGGAGGGAGAGGGTCGCTGTGGCCGAGGGGAGTGGCGAGATCACAGCCACTTTCTCTCCCTAATTGGTCGTCACTCCCGGGGCTCTTGGTATGTGGATGACTTGCTAATTGAAGTCATAAACAAGGCCTGTAATATTTTTTCCTCTCCTTCACTCAAGTCTTTAGCGGTATACGTGTTCAAACCGACACCCAAGTTACGAGTGGCGGAGAACGAGTGTGAGATGAGTGCGAGGTGGAATGAAACAGTTGGCTACACACACACTCACACAAAGCTCAGGTGTAAACAGAGCAAGTCAAGCAACGGTACCGGGTGTTATTACCTGGTGGTTTGTGACGTACCCGGCTCCCGGGGTGAGTTGCAGATGACCCTGTATCTCACACGAGATAAAGATTTCCCTCCCAAATCAGTCAGGTCCACAGTCAGGTCAAGCCACCGGGTCATACAAACTCGTAGCAAACTTTTGCAATGTCGTAGCAACTCGTAAACTACTCATAGCAACTCGTAGCGACTCATAGCAATTAGTCATAAAAAAATGTGAAATTTCTACCAATTCGTAGTGAATCGTACAGATTCGTGGAGACACTCGTAAGTACTCGTAACTATGCGTACAAACTCTAGCAAAGTCGTACCAACGCGTACTAATTCGTGATTGGGTACACGAGAAACGACCGATAAAACAGTGTCGGGTGTCAGTGTCGCCTTTTCTCCACGAGTAGACGCCGATTTGGGATTCGGCGCTACTCGGCTTGCTACTCTAGAATGTGTGAAAGGGCTTTAATGCCGGGTGTTTGCTCGCCTGTGTCCCCGATCCTGCCCGCTATATTTGGTTGTGTCTGGTTTCAGAACAAAGATCACCGTCCGGTGGTCCTTCAGAAGGTTAGGCGGCGGAGAAGGGCGGTGCAAAATCTAAAAATAATTGCGAAAGGAGTTTAACGGAAAGGAGGAAAAGGGCAAAAATACTATTTTTTCAGATGGTGGAATTTGGTGTGATGATAAATAGAAGAATGAACTGAATGCAGTGAAAAAAGTATGAACTGTGTGTAGTGATCGATGTGATGGGATTTATTGTGCTAAGTGTTTCCTCCCTCCAATGACTGCTCCTCCTCATCCTTTTATTCCTCCTCCTCCTCCTCCTCCTTCTTTTCCTCCCCCCTGTATTCACATCCTTCTCCATCTCTCCCTTCTTGGAAATGTTGCAACAAGGAATACTGTCTTTTTCTGTCAATTCTCGTTATCGCGCAGTGCAGCCAGACACCCGCACAAATTTTGAGGCAACATCGATCACTTTGTTAAGAATTGGCCTCGATACATGATTTACAGCAGTACGGGTGATATTGGTCAATGCTTTATGTTCACAAAATTATTTCATAACAAAAAGGCACAGGCCCTTTCTTATCCATACAATCCTCGTTTTCCAAAAGCAGTGATTCTGATGTATTTTGTTATTGCTAGCATCCCCCTAAACACCGTTGTCCTACGTCTCTTTGTATTCCAATGTTTTGTTTATATATCGCCATATTCGTTATTATATATATATATATATATATATAATATATATATAATATTATATATTTTATACAGTGTGTGTATTATATATATATATATAATCTTATTCTTATTTTCTATAATACTTCATTTTCCGTGTCCTCCACCTCGTTATGATAATTACTTATGAGT
>JACEEZ010019809.1:0-20793 GCA_016584305.1 Chionoecetes opilio | reverse complement strand
GTCTTTGTAGCCATCCTGGAGGCACACCCCCGCACCAGTGAAGATTCCATGGTGGTGTACGAGGTTGATGTGAAGTACAGCTGGGAGGATAGTAAGCCCATGTGTGACTATATCAAGGAAGGAAATGAAACTACTGGTAAATTTTCTTAGCATAGATTTAAAAAATACTTTTTCATACATAAGACCTTCTCCCAAAGATGCTTGGTGGCCAAATTCAAATAAGTTTACTCCCAAATAAAACTTATATGCAATTTTTAGTTTGCAGATCTTAAACATACAACATGATTATATGAAACCTGGTACGTTTTTATAATTTATATGCCCTATAAAAGACTGATCAATGTTTTGAAATATCATAACATTTTACAAGAAATTGCTGATTTTACAAAAGTTTAACTTCTAATAAAAATCACAATATTTTTTCACACACACTCCCATTTAGCTTATATTCATTCATCCTCTTACCAAGTTTTGGTATTTATTATTTTTCATCTTATGTTATTCATCCATTTTTCTTTTGTTGCATATTAATGATACATTTACATGTGCAAGCATTTCTGGACATAGATATATATACCTTTAGTGTATTCATGCTCACATATATATGCACAATTGCACATGCATATATATTTTTTTTTTTTTTTTCAAGTAGTGATATATTTGTTTTGCTGTTGAAATCTCTCACCCAATATTTCTCCACAAACGGGCACCATTGTCAGTGGTTTACCCAGTCACTTTATATTGCTTAAGGTGTCAGATCTCAGCGATGTGCTGCAACTCTATAAGCCACATTGCACCAAGTCCCTCTGTGCCATACATGCATTTCATGCTCCTGGATGCCTAGACACCTGTGACTCAATGTCTCCGGGATCCCATTTCTCCATCCCTTTCTTGGTATTCCCAGAGCTGGGCAGTATTTAAATACAATTGTATTTGAATACGTATTCAAATACATTTTTCTATTTATAACTGTATCTATAAAAACATTGGTGTTCACGTATTTACATACAGTATTTAAATACTTTAATAAGTATTTACATACTTTGTATTTAAATACTCATAATTTGAAAATGTAAATACTTTTTTATGATTATTTTGGCCATAAACCCGCCCAACTATCTGCAACCCTGATATTACAGTGAACCAGTTTTTTCCACTTTCAGGAAATTTCCTTATTTTAAAGAAATTTAGGCCTAAGAAGGAAATTTCTAAGGAAACGCAAAATCTATCAAATCTATCTATCAATCTATCAAATTATCATTTATCAAGCATTTTATATTGGTAATCATGAATTACTGAATACTTTTTAAAATTTGTGTGTATATTTAAAATATATTTACAAATGTATTTAAATACAATTGATGTATTTAGTATCTAGATACAATAGTAAAATGTATTTAGTATTTGGTATTTAGATACATTCTCCCATGTATTTAGTATTTAGTATTTAAATGCATTCAATGTAATTTGTGCCCAGCTCTGGGTATTCCCTTCCCTCTCTCAACTGTTACAAGTGATCTATATATTCTCTTAATCATTCTCTCCTCATCTATTCTTTCCATATGACCATACCATCTCAGTACTTCCTGGTCCGCTCTCTCCAGTAAGCTGCTCAGATTTCTACACATCTCTCTGACCCTGTTTGTTGCTCCTCACTATCAAACTATCTCATCCCTGATATTGTTCTTCAGCATATATTTCCAGCACCTTTTTCTTTTCCTTGCTTTTGAATTCAGTACCCATGCCTCACAGCTTTACAGAATAATTGGACCTACAATGCCCTTGAACATGGCCATTTTTGCTTCCAGAGACATATATCTTTTTTTTCAAATTCACCACAGTGTTCCCATAAACCTTAGCTCCTTCTCCTAACCTATGGGTCACCTCAGTCTCCATGAACCCCTTACCTTAATGTCCACTCCTAAATATCGGAACTTTTCCCTTTCCTTTTCTAGCCTTTCACCATTCAGCACCTCCTGTACCTCTTTCCTTACTGTTTGTTAATAATGTGCCCTTACTATAGAGTTAGTGAAAACAAGTCAAATACTTATAATTGATTTATTTGAATATCATAGGGATCTTAGATTTTTATCTCTGCAATATATATTTTTTACAATGTATTACAGAAGCAGAGGACGAGTATGAATCAATTGAAGAATATGACCCCACTGATGGAGGCTTTCTAGATGCTGTGCAGGGCCAAATTTTGAGACCCAAGCGCAGAGTCAAGACAGCAAGCAGAGGCCTACAACTTCAATGGAGAGAAAACACGCTGCCCTCTGCTGTTGGTGGCTGACTACCGCTTCTTCAAGGAGATGGGAGGCTCCAATTACAAGACCACTGTTAACTATCTGGTGTGTATTTCTCCTGTCCATGTTGTGTTCAGTATCAGACAGAAAAAGTTTTACCTTTCCATTTTATTGACAGTTTTGCTGAAGAGCAATGCATTTTTGCTAAAATTTTCATGAAATCATAGCTTGTAAAACTATGATTTCATGAAAATGTTATGATTAATATACATCAAAATTTCATTATGTTTACAATTTCATAAGCATACAGAAATACTTGGATACAATTTGACATCCTGTCTACAAACTGCAAGTTAACTCCATGTCTATTTCTTTTATCTCTAGTGTGGTGTACACTGCTGGTGTTCTTGTTTTTTCAGCGTGTATTTCATGAGATTTCAAAACCTCTTAATTGGATTTACATCTGTATAACTGCCTGGCTATGCAGTTATTTCAGTTATACTCTGCTTAAACGTTTATTATCACTCCTTATGCCTTGTGGCATAGGAGCACCATCATGCATAAAGTGTGAGCAGCCATGGCTTTTAAAGTTGACAAGATCTATCAGGAAGTCAAGATAGCATTGCTCATTTATTGTACCATTTCTAGGAAGGAAGTACAACCCTACCTTTACTTTCTACTAGTAACTAGCTAAATGCACCCAATATCAAGACTCCATTTGGATATTATAGTATGCTATGTGAGTCTTTGATGGTATTGCTAACCTCAAGTGACCTCCTAACAAATGTTGTGGTGCTCCTGATGCACCTCAATTCCCATCTCTCTTCGCATACCATTGTCCAATACTTTCACTGTCCATGCTCTGTATTTCTTGCTAAATTGTGCGGCTTTTCTTCTATATTAATCAGGGTTGTTGATTTTTTTTATTAAAAAAAAAAAAAAAAAATAGATTTATTTTATTTCAATTGGATTTATTTGATATAAATAAAAAATAAAAAAATATTAATTTGATGTTCTACATGAAATTAACTACTACAGGATATTATTTAGCATATTTATAACTAAAAAGAGATAGAATAAGTGAATAAAAATGCATATAACATGAAATACAGATTAATTTACATATTTTTATTTCTGTGATGGACGTTTTCACATCAATAGGCCTATGTCTATAACTGCGTTTTCGCGACGTTTGCCAGGCCGTCTAGGCTGGCCCAGGCTGCACTGATGCTCGCGAAAACATATCCAGACTGGCCCTGTCCCATTCGTGGTTTCTATTGGCTGGGGATCGAGTGGGCGGTTTTTACCGTCCTGCAAAGCCTTAATCCCCCCCCCCTCCCCAAGACACAACAAATGATTATTAATTTGACCTTCGTAATAACCTCCTAGCTAGCATATGAAAGGTCATCATTCTGTCTGTGATGAGAGTCAGCTACACAAAATATTGCCTGATTTTGCTATATCATACTGTTCGGCCTAATTTTTCAGTCATCCTTGCTACTTGACTTCCCAATGGGAAGTCAATCGGATTCAATGGGATTTTTGTTGTAGTAATAATTACTTCGGCAGTTAAACAAGAGAATTATATTTTTTGTTTGGTAATTAATATAATGCAATAAACTTTGGTTAAATCCTTGGCTTTTTTATAAACAAAAGTAACATGCACATTCAACTTTGGTTATAATAGTGTGGCTTTTGTACAGTACAACAAAAAAATATATATATAATTGAGAAAAAAAATATTCTGCTGTGAAAACAGCACATGGCAATTGCTTGTCAAAGTGCTGTGCACAGTGGATTCCCCGCACCACTCATTGTGTCTTTCATTATGATATAATTATACTACAATGATAATATTGGTGTTCATGAAAGCCCATTGCTTAATTTCCTTCTTTCCCCTCTCGTTTCAAAATAATGATAAGGTATGATTTAAATCAGTGATTTAAAAAAAAAAATCATATGATTTAAATCATGATTTAAATCAATGATTAAAATCAACTGATTTAAACAAACAACCCTGATATAAGAAGTGAGCAAGGATTCTGAGACCTCTTGATGATCTCATTTGGAAATCCTTTCAAAATTCATCTTGAAGTGCTCCTTCAGACATGTTGAAAAAGGTCAAAGTGCTTGGTCAAAGTGTTTGGGCCTCCAAGATCCGGTTTGGCGGTAAAAACTTGTGCATGTTTTCGGTAGACTTTATTGCTGTTGCAGGGGTTTGCAGGCAACTTGCATGTGCTCCCAGGAACTTGTTTGGACTGACACAGGTATATGAGGTAGTGCAGAGGTGAGCACGCACTACTTTCGTACGTACATGTATTTTTGTGGTTACGTATACGCACCAGAGGAATAATAGTTATGCAAAAAAGTCATATAACACGTTTTTGGACCATTTTTGGTGTTATATTGTGGTATTCTATTCTTATATTATATATTGAGAGCATTTGCTGTATCTAGTAGTGTTGTTAGTTTTGTTAGTTTTTAAGTTAAGTTATATATATTGAGTTATTAAGGAATACTGGACTATTACGGATATCTTGAGAGCCGCAATATGGTTTCTCTGTGGGTGGTACAAAGACTGATTGGTAGGACTACCACCATGCACGGTATCTGGGGGGGGTGGTGTGGGGTGAGAGGGTATGGGGTGTGGGGCACAGGTCTATTTGGGGTAGTAAACTTGGAGGGGTAACTCAAGTATTTAGGCTGGGCGGATTTGCATTTCTAGCATTGTGGGATTTTTCTGTACCAAGCACGGTGACTGGGGAGAGTTGGAGAGATGGGTAGGTCTAATGATGGTCTACTTGGGGTAAAAAAATGGGAGAGCTAACTCAAGTATTTTCGGCTGCGTGTATTTTTGTATTTCCGGTAATGTAGGATTGCCTGTACCCAATGCGTGATGCCGAATGGGGGAGGGTATAGTTAAGTGTAGGGGTGGCCTACTTTGGGTTAAAAAATGGGAGGGCTAACTCAATTATTTTTGGGTGTACGAGTATTTCTTTTTGTCTATTTTTCAAGAAAATTCTTTTTGGTTCCTTTCAAATGCCGGCGACTGTGGAGTTTGGGGATGGGAAGGCCATAGGGGGCCTACTTGTTATAAAATCTCGACTGGTTTGGGCTGGACAAATATTTTATTTAAATATCTAGTCCGGGCCTGGCACTAAGAGACACATTTGGTTTGTACATGGCGGCACCCTGGGGTTAAATGTATAATTGATGTGCAGGCTTCTGCTAGTATGCTCAAAACATTTTACAGTTAGAAAAACCTGTTTCAACCAAAACCAAGAAGCGAGCCTTTTCTTTATTAAGTTTAGTTATTACTTTATTTAGTTTAGGTGCATTCTGATTACCTAGCTAGTGATGACAACATTAAAAGCTTCACTGTAAAGAAAGTAGGGCTTGAATGAGGCAAAAAATGCTTCAGCAATCCACCCCTTGCTTGCCTGAGGTGGAGTGTGGTTGCTCAAGGCTGGTACTCCACTACCAGTGTATAGATAAAAAACACTGTCTCTTATAGATTAACAAGATAAATGTAGTTTGTGTATGTAGCTTAATCATAACTTTAGTAGGCTTCACCGATAGAAGGTGTTATGGTAGTGGGTTGGAGGTGACACTGATTACCGAGCAAATAATTTAGGTAATGGAGTAAGTTTACCCTCGGAGCCTGTGCCAATTATCACTATTGTCCTTGTGATCCTGGCCCGGTATTTATAATAAGGCTATGGGATTCCCATAAGGTTCGACATAGCATAAAGTTGCCCATAAGATCTCCATAGCTATGGAGCAAATTTCCGCCATAGCTATGGGTCTAGCAGTTCCTGCTGACACAACTTTGTGCTAAACGTAGCATTTACATTATCCTAAAATGTCTCTTAGATCATGAAATAACACTTGAAATCAGTAAAATATGAGCAGTAAATTATGTGAGAACCTTACGAACTGAAAATAAAGCAATTTTAAAGGATTAATTCATATATATGTGTAAATAACATCCCGTAGAAAAGTTTTACGCGGGGAACGATGTAAACACTTGTCTCTCTCCTCCCATAAAATAATATGTTATATCTCCAAAAGTAATGGTAGAAGGGTGACAGAAGGAAACACAACAGGTAAACCACGTAGTACAGAAGGGGAAAGGGGCAAAAGCCAGGGAGGAAGTGATGACCAGGCAGATACGGCAGTATACATAGCTAGGTAGATATACTGCCGTATCTGTAGCTACGTATACTGCCGTATCTCTGCCTGATCATCACTTCCTCCCTGGCTATTGTTTCTTTCTCCTCCTTTACTACATGGTTTACCTTGTGTGTATCCTTCCGTCACCCTTCCGCCATTACATTTGGAAATATGATGTTATTTGGTAAATTTCTAGCGTTTGCCCATACTCTCCCCCTTGCCCAAACAAGCTTGGGGACCTGTGGGAATGCGGGGTTTGAGGGTGGGGACTAAATAGTGCGTCGAAAACACGTATTTTTAGAGTTGTGTAGGAGTCAAAATGATCTATATCTAGGGTACTTTTCCCTAGATATGGGAAATTTACCTAATCTTCAAGCTCCGAGATTACAAGGCCCCCCTCGTAATCTAACCTAACCTAAGCAAATTAAACCTAATCTCCTAGCGAGGGGCTCTGCCCCCCTTGACCCCCGATAATCTATCCTAACTTATCGATAATCACCCGATAATCTATCCTAACTTAGCGATAATCACCGATAATCTATCCTAACTTAGCGATAATCACCCGATAATCTAAACCCAACCTAATGGGGCCCCTCGACACCCCCGGTAACCAAATTTTGTTTTATCTTACTTCTTAATGGGAGGGGTGAGGGAGGGTGGGGTGGACTCGATACTCCGGTCATTCTGTTAGTGAGGATCGTCAGCAGGTCCACACGTTTCTTGACTGATGAAATTCAGTCAATTTTCCCTAGATGTAGGGAATTTTTACGCCACTACCTAACTCAATAACTATGTGGTTGCAACGCACATTTTGTACCCCAGCCAAATATCCCGCATACCCCCCAAGGTGCCCAAACTTGTTTTGGGGGAGAGGGGGAAGTATGGGCAAGCACTACAATAATACCTGTTATTTATAGGGAGGAGAAAGACAAGTGTTTACGTGCATCTCACTCTTCTTCCTCTTGTGACCTGCATCGCCTCTGCTTTTCTTCCCTTGCCGCGGACACTTCCAATGAGGATTTGGCTTTAGTTAGAAGGTAAAAAAGTGGAGTTAGGTTAGGTTAGTGAATCTAAAGGTGGGGTTAGGTTATTTAATTTCATTATGTCATATACGCTTCTACTAAAAACATTTGATATCTCCAAAAGTAATGATTTGCGACAGAAACTCATTGAGAGTTTCTTAGAATCCATTAAAGTAACAGAAAGCACACTCCCAATTGTGTAGGTAATTCTGGTCCTAGTGTAAAAAATTAACCTTGTTTCCAAGTACAATAAACCCTTCATGCTCGCGGGGGTTAGGGAACAGAGACACCCGCGAGTATCGTAAATCCGCGAGCATGACATAGTGTACACACTCCCGCCCCGAAAATAGGCTTACGGTATAAAGAAAATGGATTTTGTTGCTTGAATGATAATGATAATGATACAGTTGGGCTGTTTCCTTAAAACCCGAGCCCCTGTCCACCCAGCAGTGAATAGGTACCGGGTGTTAGCCGGGGTTTGTAACCGCCTCCCGGGGTGCTGGCCCCTAACACTATAAGCACTGGCAGACAGCTCTCTAGGGGTTAGTCTGAGAGAGAGCTGTCTGATTACAGTGGAGATCCATCTCAGCTGCGTCGATAACTGACAAAAATTTTCAAACATCAAACATCACATCAGGGAGTGCCGATAAAAAAAGGCCAGACTACCAACAACTGAACTGAACACTCATCATCAGCAACAACCATAACAGCTGACTGAGGGCCGCGACACAGCGTGAAGCCGCTGCCAGGGTTACATCACAACCCCTATTCCTCCCACCACCACCACCATGGCTAGGCCTATGGCTGAGCCAGAAGGAGGAGGAAGTGGACGCTGAACCCCGTGGATCGCTGTGGGCCAACGGTGAGGGTTGTGTTAGGGTGTGTTGTGTGGGGTGGCTGGCACAAAGCTCATGCTCTCCACCACGGCCAGATTGTCCACCCACCAGCCTGCTCCAGTGCTCCTCCTGTGTTTTAGGGTGGATGGGGTTGCCACTGCTTAAATGTTCACTATTGTGTCTGGTATGGTGGTGGCTTGAGGAAGTTGAGGTGTGCACGCAGCGCTCAGCCCACCAGTGTGTGGCTACCGTAGTCCGTAGATAACACTAGTCGCCAGTCACGCCACTGCACTAATGTCGCCAGGCGCCATATATTGCGAATTCTAGCATCACTACAGACTTTTATGTGCCACTGAAGAGGCATGCACAGTAGTTTTTATGAAAAATACTTTTGTATTTGAAAATTATATTTAATTACCTGTATTTATTATATTTATCCCAAGGGTTGAAAACCAGCGAGTAATCAAATCCGCGAGCCTGAAACCGCGAGCATGAAGGGTTTATTGTATTACATTTTTGTTTTTCGGAAGTAGTATCTCCACTACGTGCTGAAGCTGAAATACTAGCCTCCAGAAGGTAGATATGACTGCGTAGGTAAAACAAATCTTTACCTTCATTTCTGCCAAAAAACAATAGCTAAAATTTATTAAAACATATCAATACTAAATAGAAAAATAATAATGCCTTCGAAAAATGTTGTCAAATAAACAATGAAAACCCTTTATTCATCCTTTTCATCTATTAGTAGAAGTGGAACTGTCGTCGAAAATTTCCGTCGGCGAGAATTCTCGGTTGTTGTCTCGCACAGAATTTGAGTACAGGAGAGTATTACCATGGACGGTCTTGAGCAAGCATTTTCCCTGTCCACTCCAGCTGCTCCATGGTCATCACTGCAGCAGCTGCACTGCTCAGTGCCTGCTGCATCTTGCCAGTGGCAGGGAAACAATCATAATGTTATTATAATTTTCATTCCGCTGTCAGTGTATGGTTCCTTACTCTGGAGGAATGCATTCACGAGAGTGACATACATAATTCCCTCATGGTTCAGCCGATAGCCCGATACCTCTTGACAAGTTCTTCGTCATTCAATTAGCCGAGAACGTCTCTTTTGGCACGAAAATGCCTGTGTTGTTTTGCTGTCATGTTGACGGCTTTATGTCAACATAAGGATCCTATGGGACCTCGCGGACATCCCATATGGGCAACTTAATGGGGAAAACACGAGCACTTATGGAATTTCGGTGACTTATGGCGAACTTCACCATTTGTCTGCTTATGGGAAACCCATAAGCTATTATAAATACGGGCCCCCGGAGTTTTAGGCTAAAATCACGGTGATGTAAACAATACAATATATTTTTAATTGTAAGAACTAGAATATTATCCTAACCATCAACATGTAGATATTATAGTTTTGCAGAGACTGGCATTTGTTAGACATCTCTACGTAAATGGCTGAGGTTTGTGCGGTTTTAAGTGGAGAGGTTTATTTCATGCTTCACGCTGCCTGCGTTCAGAGGCTCTACTGGGGTGCTGGCGACCACTTACTAATTCACTCATTGCACCACTTTTTTCTAGGGTGTATTTTGATTTTTTTTATATATGCAATAATATGTTTATTGATTATTGTGCCACTGTAAACATAATTATGTGTTACCATCACTTGTAGTGTATTGCATAAGTCATACGGGCATGGGGCATCGAGTACACTTGGAACTTCACTTGCTTTCGACACTCAGCACTTCACGCATCATTTTTTCCACCTTCATCATAGAATCTATGTCAGGGTCTCATTACTTGCTTCTATATATAGAAATCAACTACCAAATTGCTGCCAAAGCCCTTAAATTCAATATCACTTATGTAGCTTTCCACATTGGTTTATGGTACTGTCGTCGCCCAGAATTCTTGGCGAAACACCAATCCAGAACTCTCATCTAATTCAAAATTTTTGGTGGCAGTTCCACTTGTAATAGATAAAAAGGAAGAATAAAGTGTATTCAGTATTGGACACATTTTTCGCTTGTCCCAAAACACTGTAAGACTGCAGTGTATTACAATACATGGATATTGGTTACATAATGTGACCTAACTGGGGGGGGGCTGCACCCACCCAGACTTCCCTACTAACTAATTCACTAACCTAACATGGACGCTGGTTACGTTATATCGAAGGCAGCAGGAGGCAGGAAGCAGGGTTGTGCTTGGTTGTCTTGAACTTGATCTGCATATTACAGGTGGCCTATTCTTCATAGGCCAGGCTTTTGAACCGACTGCTCCTGTAGAATTACACACAAACAGAACTACATACAAGCATCTAGTCCTA
The DNA here is from genome assembly GCA_016584305.1 of Chionoecetes opilio. Lineage (NCBI taxonomy): Eukaryota > Metazoa > Arthropoda > Malacostraca > Decapoda > Majidae > Chionoecetes > Chionoecetes opilio. The sequence goes on along the minus strand of JACEEZ010019809.1, from coordinate 10,187 downwards.
TTGTCTATTTCTCATGCACCACATTTACACTACCGCCGTTCCCACCTCATGCCACCGTCAACCATTTCCGTGGCGACACGCCGCCCCCGTGCCCCTCCTCACTCACCCTTGCCACGGCTTGCACCAGCTGGGCAAGCCGGCTTACGAAAAGTGCCTCGAGTTAAACAGAAAACGAAAGTTGCCGCAAGTCTTCTTATGGCGGCCTGCTCACGTTCTGTACGATATTTCGGCGTCTATATGAGAAAACTCCTCGGATTTGCCCTACTTTGATGGCGGAATCGTTCTATATGATCACATTCGATTGTACAAAACTTTGGAATTTGATTTATTTAAAAAAAATAATAATACTTACCGTATTTGCGGCACATAAGACGCACCTCCGTATAAGACGCACCCGTATTTTACATAAATATTTTGAGAAAAAAATATTAGGAGTGTTTTGAGGACATATTTACTTAAGTAAATTTATTAAAAGTTATTAAAAAAAAAGGTTTTGTAAGGGAAAATAAATGATTTGAGCATTTACCCAAATACAATATTCACAGTGCAGTGAATGTGAATGAAAAATTATACTAGTTAAAATGTAAAGAGAATGTGTAGGGTAACCAAAATCGGTCATCATTTATTGCAGGATGCTCCACGAATTGATATTCTAATATTATCTACCTATGACATTTAGCTTAGATTTAATGTTGTAAGTATGCCTTTGTTGCTTTTCTGCTATGTGTATAGACTTTGTGGAAAATTTGCAGTAAAGATAATGGTATTACAGGTTGAAGTTCCCAAACTCGGCATCCCAAGACTCGGCAACACCCAAAACTCGGCTATGGTTCCGGATTTTCCAAAAACACGGCCAAAAACACCCAAAAACCCGGCGAGTAGTTGCCGGGTCGGCCGTATTTATACATATTCTCCAATATTCTCAAATTCAAATGAATATTTATACATATTTTCCTTCTTCCTCTATCTCAGTACGTATTACCGTATTTGCCGGCGCATAAGACGCACCTCCGCATAAGACGCACCCCTATTTTACAAGGAGGTTTTTAGAAAAAATAAAATATTGGTGTTTTGAGGGAAAAAATAAATTTCGTAAATTTATCAAGTTATTAGAAAAAAAAAGGATTTGTAGGGGAAAACAAATGATTATGAGCATGTACCTAAATAAAATATTCACAGTGCAGTGAATGTGAATGAAAAATTATACTCTAGTTAAAATGTAAAGGGAATGACGGTAATCAAAATCGGTCATAATATATTACAGGATGCCCCCACGAATTGATATTCTAATATTTTGCTACCTATGACATATAGCTTAGATTTAATGTTGTAGGTATGCCTTTGTTGGTTTTCTGCTATGTTACTTACTTACTGGTTTACTTGGTTAGATTTAGAGGGTCTTCCTCACAGCTGTGGTGGTCCACCGCTGCTGCCAGTCCGAGAGTCTACTTTCAGGAGAGCCATCTGGTCTGGCACAGAGTTTGAAGCTGCCCTGCAACAAGCCGTGTAGCCTGGTACGGGAGGCTCATCTGGCAGTGTTTGCAGGAAGTTGTCCAGTCTTTTTAAATCTGGTGACTGAACAGCCTGTGGTGTCTCTGACGATTTAGGGAGTACGTTAAAGAGTCTAGGGCCACTTGTAAAGACTGAGCAAGGAGACTCTGATTTCCCGGGGTTGTAGAAGAGAGAGCCTTTCGCAGAGCGACTCGACTCTTGTCTCTGGGGTGTCAGAAGAGAGCCTCTTTGCGCATGAGNATCAATTGAAAGGTTGCCGAATACCAAAGAAGATGCGTTATTGCCTTTGCTCCTGTCACAAGTGAGAGAGATAGATCGAATGGTTTTAAAGCCATGGTGTCATGCCTTCTTGTTTGAAAGTGTCATGGGCCAGCTTGATGAGGGCCAGGGCATTGCTAAGACGCTTCAGAGACACAATGCCAAATATCACAAAGGTTTGCAGAACCTACTGCAGTAACTCTCGCATGAGAAGGTTACTGAAGAAAGAGCATTCTAGTAAATACACATCAACTAGCACCCCTCACCTAAGAAACTACACGACGGTAGACCCAGCTATAGAGCACAGTGAGTAGAGTCTTCTGTCTCTATAATCTCAGAGTTCCTTGTTGCATAATATGTGAGGGGACAGACCAAAAGAATCTACTAAAGTTGAAAATCCACAACAATTGTAGACACAAACTAAAGACCTGGGCCGGTATTGTAATAAGGCTATTGGGGATTCAGACGGATAGAAGGTCGCGACCATAACATAAAGTACCATTTTGAGCCCCATTAAGATATCTCCATAGCTATGGAAACAAATTTCCGCCATAGCTATGGGTTAGCACAGAGGTTCATGCCAAACTTTTGTGGTCCTCATATTCTGTGAGGGCAACCCCTGGATTTCATATAAGCCTTTCTGTTGTGCACCCCATTTTTATTTCACCATCACCCCTCCCACAGAATTAACTTCTGAAATAATAATTGTATCCTCGCTTGAATTACTTTAATTAATTATTTAATATATGAATCATCCGTACATCAAACCAAAATTAACATATTGATGTAGGCTACTGTAGTACATGCCAAAACATAGAACTCATCAGTGGAATTAGATTCAGAATATTAGATTAACTTAAGAGTTATAAATGCAAAGTAGCATAAAAAGAAGAAAAAAAAGGCATGATAATTGAATAGACTTGTATAGTACTTAAAATATAGCAAAACAAACAAAGCTAACCTGATTTCGGAGAACATGTGCTTGATGTGACTGACAGATCCTTTCAAGTTGGGGTGAATAGTGGACAAACATACTTCATTATTCTCAATAGTTGCAATCTTGCCCTCTTGTTCGTTTTAATGTTTGCTAGAACAGAAAATCCCAGCTTCACACAGGTAAGATGTAGAGAAACTGGGATAGAGATAAAGGATTACAGTAGCTTTCTTTACAACTTGAGGATACTTAGCCTTCATCTGCACCCAGAATTCGTCAAGAGGCAGCTGCATGTGCAATAACTCAGGTTACTATCATTACGGCATTATCACTGCGTGTTTTTTTTTTTTTTTTTTTTTTTTTTTTGTTTTTTTTTTTTTTTTTTTTTGTTTTTTTTTTTTTTTTTTTTTTTTTTTTTTTTTTTTTTTTTTTTGTTTTTTTTTTTTTTTTTTTTTTTTTTTTGTTTTTGTTTTTTTCACGTAACTGCTCTTCTTCCGTGTAGGTAGGCCCCCGGTAGCCTGAGATTGGGTTGATACTGGGCAACAAATGGGTTTCTATCCAGTCATAGTTTTCAGTGCATATGTCATGGACAAATAGTGCTGTGATGAAGTTGCTTTCCAGTTTCTCAAGATGCTAAGAAATAATAGAAATGATCTCCTCTACGAAGTCCTACGTCTACCGGCTTGTTGCTGCTGCAGCAGTGGGAACAGATCAAAATCCTTTCTTTACTCTGCCAACCCACAATCGCAGTTTTTCTCTCAGGTGTTAATTTTATCAGTGGAAGATAAGATATTTTCTGATTACCTGGCATGCGGGAATTTAACTTGTTTAAAGTTCAAATACGTTACCAAGTTAAGACAATTTGGCAGAGCCAATTGTCATGCCAGTAAGTCACAGAATTCCTTGTTGTTCAGGAAGTGAAAAAAGTAAGCATCTCTTCCTTCAGGTCATACACACGGAAAATACTTTCCCTCTTGACAGCCATACTCACCTGCCGTGTGTAGAAGAAGATTCACATGTTTTGCCTCAACCTCTTCGCACAGCTTAGCAACAGACGAGTTTAAGTGGCGACTCTTTATAAAGTTCCCATTTTTACAACTTTCTCCAGTACAACACTTCAAATCATTGCCAATTGTCTTAGCAACCAGCGCTCACGAGGAGAAAGCAATGTGTTGTTATGACACTGCTGTTTCTTTCTTCACTAGTGACAAAAAATCCTTTAATTGAAGGCCAATCATGGCAGGCGCCCCGTCTGTACAAATCCTACAAAGATGCCAGGACAAACCCAACTGATTTTATGTAACTCACTTAATGTAGCAGAAAATCATTGCCGTTGTTGTTCCTCAAGTTCCTTACAACGAAAAACTGGTCCACTATTTTAACATCATGATGTAGCGAATGAATGCCGATAGTGAGCCTTACCTCCATATTCTGTGGACCATCTACCGAAGTGCAAACATTCACTTTCCTTTACAGAGCACATACAGTTTCTCTATGTCCTGCTGACATATCATGAATCCGTCTGCTGATGGTACTATCGAGGACGGAGAATTTTTTTCACTTGTTTTCTGGCTTTCACTTCCACACATTGTTTTTACAATGGCATACAAGCGGAAGAATTAGTGTCTCTGCTATGTATGAGGTTTCATGCTTAGCGACTAACTCTGCAACTAAGGAGTGGCTACGTGCTTTATCAGGAACTGTGACTGTTTTAGAAAGCATCACCCTCTTTTGTTTTGCTCATTTAAAAGTCTTCAAAGTAGGATCGAGGATTGTTGTCAAGATGCACCATGTTTCAAAGTATAAATGCCTCTTTAATTGCCCTGGTACCATCGCTCATTAGCTAATTTATCACCACAAAATAACACCACAGGTTAGGATAACTCATCGCCACACCCAAAAGAATCCCAAATCTAGATAATTAATTCCAAATAGGAGCGATTTTTCTGCTTTTTTGGAAGCGATTTTTTGCTGTGGGAATGGCCAATCTTTTCACTCGTACTTCTACTTTCGATTTCCTTCTCACCCTCACCACTATCTCATGTTTCTCTTCTTAATGACAAACTATCCATTGCAAGTTCAATAAGCTGCAGAATATCAGAAGCAGAAGGAATACACACGTACAGCTCGATGTATAGTGCCTCACTGACAAAAATGGGACAAGAACCGATCGGGTACTGGACGCCCGACCGTAAACAAAAAAATTTTTGGTTACGAAGGAGTATTTTACATTCTATTGCCATTTTTCCCAAAAAAATTCAGCAATTTTTGGGGGGGCCCCCTAGGCGTTCGTGCACCCCAGGGTCCCGGGGCACCCAGTTGAGAACCCGGGTCTAGCAGTTCCTGGACTAATTCGGCTGAATGTGCTTTTAAATTTCCCCTAAAAGTTTTTAGATCATGAAATAAGCTTGAAATCAGTAAAATATGAGCAAAAAAATTATTGAGACCTTACAACTGAAAAATAAAGCAATTTTAAAGGATTAATTCATATAACGGTAAATAACTCCCGTAGAAAATTTTTACGCGGGAACGATATTTAAAAAGTCTCTCCCCCCCCCTAAAAAAATATGTTATATCCCAAAAGTAATGGTAGAAGGGTGACGAAAGGAAAACAAACAGGAAAACCACGTAGTACAGAAGGGGAAAGGGGCAAAACCCAGGGAGGAGTGATGCCCGAAGATACGGCAATTACGTAGCTAGGTAGTATACTCCCCGATCTGTAGTACGTATAATGCCGTATCTCTCCCTGATCATCACTTCCTCCCGGCTTTTGTTTTTTTTCCCCTCCTTTATACATGGTTACCTTGTGGATTTCCCGTCCCCCCTTCCGCCTTTACTTTTGGAAAAATTGATGTTATTGGTAAATTTTAGCGTTTGCCAACTTCCCCCTTGCCCAAACAAGTTTGGGGGACCTGTGGGAATGGGGGGTTTGAGGGGGGGACTAAATAGTGCGCGAAAAACGTATTTTTGGGGTTTTGGGAGGAGTAAAAAATGATCTATATTGGGTATTTTCCCTAGATATGGGAAATTTTACCTAATCTTCAAGCCCCGAGTTTAAAAAAGCCCCCCTCTTAATCTAACCAAACCAAGAAAATAAACCAATTCCTAGCGAGGGCTCTCCCCCCCTTGCCCCCCGAAATTACCCTAATTTCGATAATCCCCCGATAATCTACCCTAATTTCATAACCCCCGAAATTATCTAACTTATCGAAAACACCCGATAATCAAACCCTAACTAATGGGCCCCTCCCCCCCCCCGGAACTAATTTAGTTTTTCTTACTTCTTAAGGGAGGGGTGAGGGGGGTGGGGGGGACCGATACTGGTCTTTTGTTAGTGAGGATGTCAGCAGGCCCAAGTTTTTTGAGAAAAAATTCAGTCAATTTTCCCTAGATGTAGGAATTTTTACCCCAATCCCTAACCAATAATTTTTGGGTTTGCAACGACTTTTTGTACCCCAGCCAAATATCCCGATACCCCCCCAAGGTGCCCAAACTTGTTTTGGGGGAGAGGGGGGGTACGGGCAAAACATACAATAAAACCTGTTATTTTTAGGGGGGGAAAAGACAAGAGTTTACGTGGTCTCACTCTTCCTTTGTGACCTGCATCGCCCCTTGTTTTTTTTCCACTTTTTTGGACATTTCCCAAAGAGGGTTGGCTTTTTGTTAGAAGGTTAAAAAAATGGAGTTAGGTTAGGTTAGTGAATCTAAAGGTGGAGTTAGGTTAGTGAATCTAAAGGTGGAGTTAGGTTGTGAATAAAAGGTGGGGTTTCGTTTCATTAGGTTAGGTTATGAATCTAAAGGGGGGGAGTTAGTGAATATAAAAGGGGGGTTACGTTACATTTGTTAGGGTTTGGAATCTAAAGGGGGTTAGGTTTGTGAATATAAAGGTAGGGTTTCGTTACATTAGGGGTTTGTTAGTGAAAATTTAAAAATGGGGTTTCGTTACTTAGGGGAGGGTTTGTGAATTAAAGGGGGGTTAGTTTCATTAGGGGAGGAGTGAAAACAAAGGTGGGGTTAGGAGTTAAATTTTATGCATTACGCTTCTAAAAAAAACATTTTTTATCCAAAGTAAGATTTGCGACAGAAAAAACATGAGAGTTTTTAGAAACCCTTAAGGTATCCAGAGAAAGCACACTCCCAATTGGTAGGGGGGTTAATTTTGGACCTAGTGAAAAAAAAATTACCTTGTTTTCCAAGTTTAATTTTTTTTTTTCCGGGGTAGATCTCCCCACGGTGAACTGAAATGATAGCCCTCCAGAAAATAGATTGACGCGTAGGGAAAAAAACTTTACCTTATTCTGCCAAAAAAAAAAGCTAAATTTCTATAAAAAATCAATACAAATATAAAAAAATAATGCCCTTTGAAAAATTTGTCAAAAAGCAATGAAAACCCTTTTTTCATCCTTTTTATTTTAGTAGAAGTGGAACGGGCGTCCAAAATTTCCGCGGAGAATTCTCGGTTGTTGTCTCGCACAGAATTTGGGTACACGAGAGTATTACCATGGACGGCCTTGAGCAAGCATTTTTCCTGTCCACTCTAGCTGCTCCATGGTCATCACTGCAGCAGCTGCACTGCTCAGTGCCTGCTGCATCTTGCTAGTGGCGAGGAAACAATCATAATGTTATTATAATTTTCATTCCCGCTGTCAGTGTATGGTTCCTTTTTTATTTACTCTGGAGGAATGCATTCACGAGAGTGACGTACATAATTCCCTCATGGTTCAGCCGATACCTCTTGACAAGTTCTTCGTCATTCAATTAGCCGAGAACGTCTCTTCTGGCACGAAAATGCCTGAGTTGGCGCTGGCGGAAGAGTTGTTTTGCTGCCATGTTGACAGCTTATGTCAACATAAGGATCCTTATGGGACCTCCGGACATCCCATAGCGCGTATGGGCAACTTTATGGGAAAACACGAGCACTTATGGAATTTTCGGTGACTTATGGCGAACTTTGCCATTTTGTCTGCTTATGGGAAACCCATAAGCTATTATAAATACGGGCCCTGGGCCCAGAGTACCAAAAATTTCAATCTTCTGGGCAAACTGATTGCCCAGGCAGCTGATGCCCACGCTGGTGACACTCACTACCATCTACAGTGTTACTTGCACCTGAGAGACTCAGCTCGTGCTGAGGATCGCAGAGCATCTGCAGGTCCTCCTGCCCCTCACTTCAATTCAGTTGTCATTGCACAAATTGTTGCTTTAGTCGAGGACTCTGACTCAGTCTTCAAACTGTCTGCTTTGCGACAGTTATATAGAACACTTGTGGAGGACAGGGAGTTACCTGTTCTGATACCAGGGAACCACATGCCACACGGTTCAAGGAGTATCTTCTGAAGCTGCTTCCTGAGTGGAGAGAGTTCTCCCAGGGCAAGGAAGTTTATATCTATAGCAACCAGAAGGTTGGAGATCTACTAGCTGAAGCCCATAAGTCCCAGATAGGTCAGGGCAGACATTCAGAGAGAGTTAAAGGGTGCGGTGTTTAGCTTAACTAACTTCCTTTATTTGTACAACCCGGAAGTCGCGGGGATTCTGGTACGAGATATGGGAGTGGCACTACGGTGTCACTATGGGCTTCGATAGCTGATTGGCTGAGCGAGTACAATTACGTCACAGCCTCGCCAGCGAATTACATAGTATTTCTCAAAAAGTTTCAGCCAATCACAAGGCTTCCACGCTCTCAGCTGTGTTTATAAACAAATTTATCATCCACACCAAAATGCTCCACCCTTCTTTCTCCTCCTCCTCCTCCTCCACCTCCTAGCTTCTCCTTCTCCTTCTCCTCCTCCTCTTCCTCCTCCTAACCTTTTCTTATAGCAGTTGGTAGTAGTTGTAGTAGGAGCTACTATAACTAGCTCCTTTACAGGAGCTACCACGTGTAGGCCTCGCGGCCTCTTGTGGCTTCCTTATTTTCTTATGTTCTTATGTAGCAGCAGTAATATGCCGTGTTTTTATCGTCCCAGCACCGTCTTGGATTACGAAGACCACTCCAATAACACTTGCTGAAATGTGTGTTATACTGCTTTGTGATATTGTTTGCAATGTTTTAGACTGATTATTATTTCGGCCCCTACCAAGCTTGTTGTGTTGTTGTCGCAGAGACCAATCCGTTTTCAATTGCGAGAAAAAACGGTCTTCGTACCAAGACGATACTTGGACGACAAAAGCACGGCTATAGTAGTAGTAGTTGCAGTAATGGTAGTGGTAGTAGTAGTAGTAGTAGTAGTAGTAGTAGTAGTAGTAGTAGTAGTAGTGGTGATGAAGGAGGAGAAATTAGGTAGAGGAAGAAGGGAAGAATAAAGGGTAAGAGAAAGAAGGATGAGGAGGAAAATACCTTGTCTGTCGCAGAGCCGTGTGGTGAGTCATGGTCAGATGCCATCGTTCGCCACTCGGCTCATCACCTCATAACAAACTCATCACGAGCGGATGGCATTGTAATATGGCCTAATTTCATTTGTATACTTGCCCTGTTCAGTTCTTGAGTCAGAAAACATCATATATACTCAATTTATGAGTATTTTTATGTATATTGCGTGCTCTACAACTGCCTAGAGGCAGTTGCTGGTTTTGACAGCTCAACGTCTTTAAATACGTCATCAATGTGCCTGCAGAATGCCAAAAGTTGCCCAGAACAGCTGTTGGAAGTCGCTAGGTCGTGCAGACCGGAAGTAAGCCTCTCTGAATGTAGCCCCAGGATGACGCTTTGTTGTTGATGCGAGCAGCAGTAATACTTAGGAAATGCTGTCTCGAGAGGCAAAAACCATTTACTGGTTCTTTTGCCTCTGATTCCCTGACATCAACCATCCCTGGACAGCTGAGAAGCTTCCTCAACATACTGCTTCAGGGCTCCGCAATCTTGCGCGAACTCAGCAATGAGGAGTTGCAGGCGCAGGTACAAGGCAGGGCAAGAGTTGCAAGCGCCATTGCTGAGCAAATTATTTATAATACCTGCAGTAGTTCACATCATGCCACAAAGTCAAGCAACATCCGTCACAACAAAGAACATGAGACCCCTTTCCCTTTTTACCAGGGCCTCAAGCTGCATGGTGAGGGTAGGCAGAAGAAAGCGATCAATAATTCCAATGCCTTTGGGGTTTCTGTGTCTTACAGTCGTGTCTTGGAGATCAGGCGATCCATGGCACGAGCAGTGGTCAAAAAGGTTGTCCAGGATGGAGTTGTGCTGCCCACAAACATCCGTAGTGGGGTCTTCGTGACCTTTGATGTAGACAACTTGGATAGCAACAACCAAGGTAACTTCTCCCGGGATGAGTTCCATGGGACAGCAATCAGCGTGACAAACCACCTGTCTTGGGACAACAAAGGAGTACAGCGACCCTCTATCCAGCTGGATCCTACAGACACTTCTGTACCACAACTTCCTGAATCATACTCGGTGGTTCAGCCAGCTGAATTCCAAAGCAATGCTTTGCATGTACCATGTACTCCAGATCTCAATTCTCGGCACTCATAATCTGCCTACAAA
>JACEEZ010019808.1:72849-98458 GCA_016584305.1 Chionoecetes opilio | reverse complement strand
GTTTTTTGTCGTTTTCGCTGTTTCTCTCTTGCTTTTCCCCTCCTGTCCCTCTCTCCGTCCTGTGTCTCTCTCGCTCTCTGTCGTCTCTCCGCTCCTTGTCTCTCTCGCTCCTTTCTCTCTCGCTCCTGTTCTCTCTCGCTCTCGCCCCTGTGTCTCTCTCGCTCTCTGTCGTCTCTCGCGCTCCGTGTGTCTCTCTCGCTCTCTGTGTCTCTCCGCTCTGTGCTCTCTCTCTTTCGTCCGCGCTCCTGTTCTCTCTCGCTCTCTGTCTCCTCCTCCTGTGTCTCTCTCGCTCTCTTCGTCATTCCGCGTTCCTGTGTCCTCTCTGCTCTATGTCGTCCTCTCGCTCCTGTGTCTCTCTCTCGCTCTCTTGTCTCTCCGCTCCTGTGTCCCCTTCGCTCTTTCGTCTCCTCGCTCTCTGTGCTCTCTCGCTCTTTTTCTCTCGCGCTCTGTGCTCTCTCGCTCCGCTGTCCGTCTCTAGCGCTCCTGTGTCTCTCTCGCTCTCTGTCGCTCTCGCTCTTGTCCTCTCTCGCTCTCTGTCCTTTGCGCTCTGTTCTCTCTCGCTCCTTGTCTCCTCTCGCTCTCTTCCTCTCGCTCCTGTCGCTCCCGCTCCTGTGTTCTCTCTCGCTCTATGTCGCTCTCGCTCCTGTGTCTCTCCGCTCTCTGTCGCTCCACTCCTGTGTCTCTCTCGCTCTCTGTTCACTCTTCGCTCTTGTGTCTCTCTCGCTCTCTGTCGCTCTCGCTCTGTGTCTCCCCGCTCTCTGTCGCTCTCGCTCCTGTGTCTCCTCGCTCTCGCACCTGTGTCTCTCGCGCTCTCTGTCGCTCTCGCTCCTGTGTCTCTCTCGCTCTCTGTCGCTCTCGCTCCTGTGTCTCTCTCGCTCCTGTGCCTCTCGCTCTCTGTCGCTCTCGCTCCTGTGTCTCTCTCGCTCTCCCGTCGCTCTCGCTCCTGTTTGTCTCTCGCTCTCTGTCGCTCTCGCTCCTGTGTCTCTCTCGCTCTCTGTCCTCTCGCTCCTGTCTCTCTCTCGCTCCTGTTTGCACTTCTCTCTGCGCTCTCGCTCCTGTCGCTCTCGCTCCTGTGTCGCTCTCGCTCCTGTGTCGCTCTGGCTCTCTGTCGCTCTCGCTCTCTGTCGCTCTCGCTCCTGTGTCGCTCTCCCTCTCTCCTCTCGCTCCTGTGTCGTTCTCGCTCTCTGTCGCTCTCGCTCCTGTGTCACTCTCGCTCTCTGTCGCTCTCGCTCTCTGTCGCTCTCGCTCCTGTGTCGCTCTCGCTCTATGCCTATCGCTCTCGCTCTATGTCCCTATCGCTCCTGTGTCTCTCTCGCTCTCTGTCTCTCTCGCTCGCTGTCTCTCACGCTCTCTGTCTCTCTCGCTCCTGTGTCGCCTTCGCTCCTGTCTCTCTCGCTCCTGGTCGCTCTCGCTCTCTGTCGCTCTCGCTCCTGTGTCGCTCTCGCTCTATGTTTCCTATCGCTCTCGCTCTATGTCCCTATCGCTCCTGTGTCTCTCTCGCTCTCTGTCTCTCTCGCTCGCTGTGCTCTCTCCTCTCTGTCTCTCTCGCTCCTGTGTCGCCTCGCTCTCTGTCTCTCTCGCTCCTGTGTCGCTCGCTCCTTCTCCTCGTCCTGGTCGCTCTCGCTCTCTGTATCTCTCTCGCTCCTGTGTCTCTCTCGCTCTCTGTCGTCCCCTCTCACTCCCGTGTCCTCTCTCGCTCTCCTGTGCTCTCTCGCTCCTGTTTCTCTCCGCCTCTCTGTCGTCTCTCTTCGCTCCTGTGTCTCTCGCGCTCTCTTCGTCTCTCTCGCTCCTGTGTCTCTCTCGCTCTCTGTCGTCTCTCTCGCTCCTGTGTCAGTCTCGCTCTCTGTCGTCTCTCTCGCTCCTTGTCTCTCTCGCTCTCTGTCGTCTCTCTCGCTCCTGTGTCTTTCCGCTCTCTGTCGTCCTCTCGCTCCAGTGTCCTCTGTCGCTCTCTGTCGTCTCTCTCGCTCCTGTGTTCTCTCGCTCTCTGTCGTCTTTCTCGCTCCTGTGTCTCTCTCGCTCTCTGTCGTCTCTCTCGCTCCTGTGTCTCTCTCGCTTATTGTCTCTCTCTCGCTCCTGTGTCTCTCTATCACTCTGTCGTCTCTTCGCTCCTGTGTCTTTTCGCTCTCTGTCGTCTCTCTCGCTCCTGTGTCTCTCCCTCTTCCCTCTCTCTCGCTCCTGTTTCTCTCTCGCTCTCTGTCGTCACTCTCGCTCCTGTGCTCTCTCGCTCTCTGTCTCTCTCTCGCTCCTGTGTCTCTCTCGCTCTCTGTGTCTCTCTCGCTCCTGTGTCTCTCTCGCTCTCTGTCGCTCTCTCGCTCTGTGTTCTCTCGCTCTCTGTCGTCTCTCTCGCTCCTGTGTCTCCCTCGCTCTCTGTCGTCTCTCTCGCTCCGGTCTCTCTCGCTCTCTGTCGTCTCTCTCGCTCCTGTGGTCTCCTCTCGCTTTCTGTCGTCTCTCTCGATCCTGTTTCTCTCTCGCTCTCTGTCGTCTGTCTCGCTCCTGGTCTCTCTCGCTCTCTGTCGTCTCTCTGCGCTCCTGTGTCTCGCTCGCTCTCTGTCGTCTCTCGCGCTCCTGTGTCTCTCTCGCTCTTTGTCGCTCTCCCTCCTGTTTCGCTCTCGCTCTCTGTCGCTCTCGCTCCTGTGTCGCTCTTGCTCTCTGTCGCTCTCGCTCTCTGTCGCTCTCGCTCTCTGTCGCTCTCGCTCTCTGTCGCTCTCGCTCCTGTGTCGCTCTCGCTCTCTGTCCCTCTCGCTCCTGTGTCTCTCTCGCTCTCTGTCTCTCTCGCTCGCTGTCTCTCTCGCTCTCTGTCTCTCTCGCTCCTGTGTCGCCTCGCTCTCTGTCTCTCTCGCTCCTGTGTCGCTCTCGCTCTCTGTCCTCTCTCTCGCTCCTGTGTCTCACTCGCTCTCTGTCGTCTCTCTCACTCCTGTGTCTCTCGCGCTCTCTGTCGTCTCTCTCGCTCCTGTGTCTCTCGCGCTCTCTGTCGTCTCTCTCGCTCCTGTGTCTCTCGCGCTCTCTGTCGTCTCTCTCGCTCCTGTGTCTCTCTCGCTCTCTGTCGTCTCTCTCGCTCCTGTGTCTCTCTCGCTCTCTGTCGTCTCTCTCGCTCCTGTGTCTCTCTCGCTCTCTGTCGTCTCTCTCGCTCCTGTGTCTCTCTCGCTCTCTGTCGTCTCTCTCGCTCCTGTGTCTCTCTCGCTCTCTGTCGTCTCTCTCGCTCCTGTGTCTCTCTCGCTCTCTGTCGTGTCTCTCGATCCTGTGTCTCTCTCACTCCTGTGTCTCTCTCGCTCCTGTGTCTCTCTCGCTCCTGTGTCTCTCTCGCTCCTGTGTCTCTCTCGCTCTCTATCTCTCTCGCTCTCAGTCTCTCTCGCTCTCTGTCTCTGTCGCTCTCTGTCTCTCGCTCTCTGTCTCTCTCGCTCTCTGTCTCTCTCGCTCCTGTGTCTCTCTCGCTCTCTGTCTCTCTCGCTCCTGTGTCTCTCTCGCTCCTCTGTCTCTCGCTCTCTGTCTCTCTCGCTCCTGTGTCTCTCTTGCTCTCTGTCTCTCTCGCTCCTGTGTTTCTCTCGCTCTCTGTCTCTCTCGCTCGCTGCTCTCTCGCTCTCTGTCTCTCTCGCGCCTGTGTCGCCTCGCTCTCTGTCTCTCTCGCTCCTGTGTCGCTCTCGCTCTATGTCGTCTCTCTCGCTCCTGTGTCTCTCTCGCTCTCTGTCGTCTCTCTCGCTCCTGTCTCTCTCTCGCTCTATGTCGTCTCTCTCGCTCCTGTGTCTCTCTATCTCTCTGTCGTCTCTCTCTCTCCTGTGTCTCTCTCGCTCTCTGTCGTCTCTCTCCCTCCTGTTTCTCTTTCGCTCTCTGTCGTCTCTCTCGCTCCTGTGTCTCTCTCGCTCTCTGTCGTCTCTCTCGCTCCTGTGTCTCTCTCGCTCCTGTGTCTCTCGCTCTCTGTCGTCTCTCTCGCTCCTGGTTTCTCTCGCTCTCTGTCGTCTCTCTCGCTCCTGTTCTCTCTCGCTCTCTGTCGTCTCTCTCGCTCCTGTGTCTCTCTCGCTCTCTGTCGTCTCTCTCGCTCCTGTGTCTCTCTCGCTCTCTGTCGTCTCTCTCGCTCCTGTGTCTCTCTCGCTCTCTGTCGTCTCTCTCGCTCCTGTGTCTCTCTCGCTCTCTGTCGTCTCTCTCGCTCCTGTGTCTCTCTCGCTCTCTGTCGTCTCTCGCGCTCCTGTGTCTCTCTTGCTCTCTGTCGTCTCTCTCGCTCCTGTGTCTCTCTCGCTCTCTGTCGTCTCTCTCGCTCCTGTGTCTCTCTCGCTCTCTGTCGTCTCTCTCGCTCCTGTGTCTCTCTCGCTCTCTGTCGTCTCTCGCGCTCCTGTGTCTCTCTCGCTCTCTGTCGTCTCTCGCGCTCCTGTGTCTCTCTCGCTCTCTGTCGTCTCTCGCGCTCCTGTGTCTCTCTCGCTCTCTGTCGTCTCTCGCGCTCCTGTGTCTCTCTCGCTCTCTGTCGTCTCTCGCGTTCCTGTTTCTCTCTCGCTCTCTGTCGTCTCTCGCGCTCCTGTGTCTCTTTCGCTCTCTGTCGTCTCTCGCACTCCTGTGTCTCTCTCGCTCTCTTTCGTCTCTCGCTCCCCTGTGTCTCTCTCGCTCTCTTTCGCCCTCTCGCGCTCCTGTGTCTCTCTCGCTCTCTGTCGTCTCTAGCGCTCCTGTTCTCTCTCGCTCTCTGTCGTCTCTCTCGCTCCTGTGTCTCTCTCGCTCTCTGTCGCTCGCGCTCCTGTGTCTCTCTCGCTCTCTGTCGCTCTCGCTCCTGTGTCTCTCTCGCTCTCTTCGCTCCCCGTCCTGTGTCTCTCTCGCTCTATGTCGCTCTCCTCCTGTGTCTCTCCGCTCTCTGTCGCTCTCACTCCTGTGTCCTCTCGCTCTCTGTCACTCTCGCTCTTGTGTCTCTCTTAAAAGCTGACAACTACCAGCTGACAAAACTTCAACTACTTGACATCCAGCTTGAACGAGCACACCGGGTGGGACAGCGTCTAGATCACCGAGACCGCCCCATCATTGCTCGTTTTACCAGTTCTTGACCGTGAGGCGGTGATGGGGAATGTTGCCAAGCTAAAGGGTACAAGAATCTTCATAAATGAAGACCTGTGCCCAGCCTCACAAAATGTACGGAAGCTCAGCTCCCTTTGCTAAAACGGGAAAAAAGTGAGGGAAAGATAGCGTATTTTCGGCACACCAACTAGTGATCAAGAATCGACCGGGTTCGAATGAGCCTCGTGAAGCGCTAGAAGAACCTTTTGTCGCTGCCAGCGCCGGCCCACGCTCGTGAAGCCCGGGATGGAAACGAGAATGGTTATTCAGTTTAACTACCGCTTCAAACTGTTACGAATGACAGTCTGACGACCAACGCCGCGTCTTCTACCAGTGCTGACCCTTCGTCGCTGTCCCCAGACGACGGGCTGCTGCTGCTGCCATGGGTCCCCGTGCTGACGAGGGTGCTGGTAAAACTTTAAGCTTGTTGAAACACCTACAGGTGCCGCTGGCCCACCAGGAGGGAGCGGCTTCGTCGTCCAGAGGGGAAGCGTATCAACGCAACAGAAGCCTAAACCTGCACGAAAGCTGTTTAAACCTCTCGATTGGAAAAGTACAATCATCTACTTCCTATCCTTTTCATGGATAGGGGATCAATTTTTTTCCTTTCCACAATTTAAGTGATATTGAATTTAGTTTGTCTTTGATTAATGATACTCATATTTTTTCCTTTACATGTTATTAACAGTATGACTTTTGATTCAAGTTCTTACGGCATGGGCGGGGACCCTATTGAGGATAATGTGAGTGACCGTGTACATCCAGATCCTTTTTGAAATTATTTCTTCAGTGATGATTCAAATCAAAAATGTAAGTCTTCTAGCAACAGTTTGATAATTGTCTTATAATATTAGCATGTACCCCTTCATCTTGAATCCTTTTTAGATCAGTGTTTAAAGTCCCATCTGGTATAGAGTTTGATGTCCTTGGTTTTATGTGAACTCGCCTAAAACGATAAAATATGTCACTTTATATTTTGAACGGTTTATTCTGCCCATTATAGAAAAAGACTACACGAGGTGGAGGTGTGGCAATATACCTTAAAAAGTCCTTCCAAGGTGTACCCCTTAACGATGTCTCTTTGCAGCTACCTCACATTCAACCCTTATTTTTGGAAACTCAAACAGCCCATTAAATTTATAATAGGAATTATTTATAGACCCCCAAAATTTCTAATCTTAGTGAGTTCCTTCTGTCCATGGAGAATATTTTAGACTTTTATCAAAATTCAACATGAAATTTTTACTTAATGGGCGATTTTAATATAAATTTGCTAAAAGCAATGATAATCATTTTTTGGCAACTTTATTAATTTGCTTTTTTCCCACTTTTTTTTACTCCACGATAAAAAAACCTCTAAGTCACTAATAACTCGCTTCATTAATAGATCACATTTGGACTAATGATTTCCTAATTACCAAGAGAGTGGTATATTGTATACTTCCATCATGACCATTTCCCCAAATTTTTAGCATATTTTCTGTTCACATTAAATAGTACACATTGTTCTCATATCCAAACCAAAGAATAATCACTGATACTTACATCGATGCCTTTTAGAATGATTTGAAGAATTAAATGGGAATTGGAGTTAAAAGACAGAGGAGTTATAAAACTTTGATATAT
Organism: Chionoecetes opilio; assembly: GCA_016584305.1. Taxonomy (NCBI): domain Eukaryota; kingdom Metazoa; phylum Arthropoda; class Malacostraca; order Decapoda; family Majidae; genus Chionoecetes; species Chionoecetes opilio. Next base: position 91,804 of record JACEEZ010019808.1, on the reverse strand, counting down.
ATATGAATAAGTTTCAAATTCTCTATAATGAACACTTTCCTGTTAAAAAAATTTTTAGTTAAGGACAAACACCTAGGTAAGACTTATATCACACAGCAATCAGAATTCCATCAAACATCGAAACAGATTGCAAAAATTATACGCTAAGTGGCCACTAACTTACGAAGAAATATTCAAACGGTACGGGAACTCATTACAACTACAATTAGGGCAGCTAAAGACAATCATTTTAGGTCCAGACTACGCAAAGAAAGCAGGTGATGCAAAAAAATTGGAGTATTTTTAAATAATCTAATGGGAAAGAACAGTCAAATTACCACCTTCTATAATTTTTTGCCAATAAAACATCAAACAATAACGAAATTGCTACTGCATTTAATGATTATTTAGTAATGTTGCTACTCAACTAGCTCAGAGCATTGTGCCAAGTGCTACTTCATTTAGACAGTACCTACCTGCCCCTGTCCCCTTTTTCATTTTTCCTTCGACCTACATCAATACCAGAAATCGAATCCATTATTAAAAACCTTAAGACAACTTCGCCAGGCTATGATGATTTTAAATATTAAAGTTATAAACATGCCACTGTGAATTCTCTAACTTTTTAGATTATATCAAAAATCTGTCGTTTAAAAAAGGGTAGTTTTCCAAAACAGTTACAATTAGCGAAAGTGGTTCCCATATTCAAAAAAGGTGAGAACCCCTCTCTTTAGTAATTACAGACCTGTTTCTATCCTTTCAAGCTTTAGAAAAATCTTTGAAAAACGTTGTAAGCAGATTAATGGAGTACCTGTCAAAATTTACATTACTAACAGAATTTCAGTATGGCTTTCGCCCCAACTATAGTACAGAGTTAGCAATCCATCACCTTTTAATAGTATTTAACTCATTAGACAAAAAAATTCATCAAATAACAGTATTTTGTGACTTATCAAAAGCGTTTGACACCATCTCTCATCCTTTTTTATTAAAAAAATTGAAAACTTATGGCATTCGTGGCCCGGCACATGACTGGTTCAACAGCTACTTAAGCCACAGAAGACAATACACTGATATATAATTCTGCATCTTCACATGAATCAATCTGCTAGGGTTTGTCCCATAAGGTTCAGTTTTGGGCCCCAGTTTTGTTTCTTATCTATATCAAGACTTTTACGTTGTAGTAATAAATTGAAGTTTTTGCTTTTTGCTGATGACACTTCCATATATATTCAGGGACAAGATCTTGGTGAAATAGAGAATATACTAAACTGGGAGTTAATTAATGTATCTAACTGGAAAAAAAGCAATGAACTAACACTGAACATCTCTAAAACATGCTACATGGTATCCCACCCTCTAATGACTAGTGCAGCCCATATTGACGTCAAAAAAAATGATTTATCCTTGTGTAAAAATTGAAGAATATAAATTTCTAGGTATAAACCCTTGACAATAAATTAACATGGAGATCTCAATAAAACAATTGTGTACTAAAAAATCTAAATTAACTGGCGTTTATATAAAATTCGTACTGTATCACTTTTGAGTGTATTATTCAAATATATTCCTCACTAGGATATCAATATCTACTGTATTGTTCAACATTTGGGGGGAGCATATAAAACATATGTTTGGGTAATCTATTTATTTTTTCAAAAAAAATTAATACGTGTTATGTTTTTTAAAATCACGATATGAGCAACCAACCCACTATTTCGAGACCACCAGTTACTCAAACTGTCTGATATAATATTCTGCAATCAAAATTATTTGTTTATAAATCATTACATGTGTATCCTATTGATAACGGTTTTCACTACATTTCACATACTTTTTGGGTACAAAGGGCATTACAGTTACGAATACCACGTTGCAGGACTACTCATGCTCACAAAAAGTTTCAGTCATAGGTGTCAAATTATGGAATAGTTTTACCAGCAGAAATAAAAAATTCCACAAATCAAATATCCTTCAAACATAAACTCAAGAAATTGTTGCTTCAAAGTTATACACACTAAAATCATTCTGTAGGTATGCATGGATTCATTATGTGTGTGTACTTGTAATTACACTGTGTTAATGTGTAAATATGTTTGGGTGTGTGTAAATTTATGGGTATGTAGGTGTCTGTGTGCGCATAAATGTAGTGTACGTGTAGGTATGTTGCATATGTATATGTAATGCTTATGTGTATATAGGTATTACGTATGTATATATTAATTTATAATGTCAGTTATTAATATTGTATAACTTTGTTAGCCAATGGCCTAAATCCACTTGCTAAACGTTTTTGTATATCTAAGCAACAGGTCTGTATAGGAGCTTGCGCTCAACAGTCCCAGGCTTCATGCCTTACTTATGTAAAAATGAATACAAAAGTATTGTATCATGGAGGCCAAATAAAACATAAGTTTAAAAAAGTCTCTCGCTCTCTGTCGCTCTCGCTCCTGTGTCTCTCTCGCTATCTGTCGCTCTCGCTCCTGTGTCTCTCTCGTTCTCGCTCCTGTGTCTCTCTCGCTCTCTGTCGCTCTCGCTCCTGTGTCTCTTTCGCTCTCTGTCGCTCTCGCTCCTGTGTCTCTCTCGCTCCTGTGTCTCTCTCGCTCTCTGTCGTTCTCGCTCCTGTGTCTCTCTCGCTCTCTGTCGCTCTCGCTCCTGTTTGTCTCTCGCTCTCTGTCGCTCTCGCTCCTGTGTCTCTCTCGCTCTCTGTTGCTCTCGCTCCTGTCTCTCTCTCGCTCCTGTGTCGCACTTGCTCTCTGTCGCTCTCGCTCCTGTGTCGCTCTCGCTCCCGTGTCGCTCTCGCTCCTGTGTAGCTCTGGCTCTATGTCGCTCTCGCTCTCTGTCGCTCTCGCTCCTGTGTCGCTCTCGCTCTCTGTCCCTCTCGCTCCTGTGTCGCTCTCGCTCTCTGTCGCTCTCGCTCCTGTGTCGCTCTCGCTCTCTGTCGCTCTCGCTCTCTGTCGCTCTCGCTCCTGTGTCGCTCTCGCTCTATGTCCCTATCGCTCCTGTGTCTCTCTCGCCTCTGTCTCTCTCCTCGCTGTCTCTCTCGCTCTCTGTCTCTCTCGCTCCTGTGTCGCCTCGCTCTTTGTCTCTCTCGCTCCTGTGTCGCTCTCGCTCTCTGTCCTCTCTCTCGCTCCTGTGTCTCACCGCTCTCTGTCGTCTCTCTCACTCCTGTGTCTCTCGCGCTCTCTGTCGTCTCTCTCGCTCCTTTTGTCTCTCGCGCTCTCTTCGTCTCTCCGCTCCTGTTTCTCTCGCGCTCTCTGTCGTCTCTCTCGCTCCTGTGTCTCTCTCGCTCTCTGTCGTCTCTCTCGCTCCTGTGTCTCTCTCGCTCTCTGTCGTTCTCTCGCTCCTGTGTCTCTCTCGCTCTCTGTCGTCTCTCTTGCTCTTTTGTCTCTCTCGCTCTCTGTCGTCTCTCTCGCTCCTGTGTCTCTCTCGCTCTCGTCGTGTCTCTCGCTCCTGTGTTCTCTCTCGCTCCTGTGTCTCTCTCGCTCCTGTGTCCTCTCGCTCCTGGGTCTCTCTCGCTCTCATCTCTCTCGCTCTCTGTCTCTCTCGCTCTCTGTCTCTCTCGCTCTCTGTCTCTCGCTCTCTGTCTCTCTCGCTCTCTGTCTCTCTCGCTCCTGTTCTCTGTCGCTCTCTGTCTCTCTCGCTCTCTGTCTCTCTCGCTCCTGTGTCTCTCTCGCTCTCTGTCTCTCGCACTCCTGTGTCTCTCTCGCTCTCTGTCTCCCTCGCTCGCTGTCTCTCTCGCTCTCTGTCTCTTTTGCGCCTGTGTCGCCTCGCTCTCTGTCTCTCTCGCTCCTGTGTCGCTCTCGCTCTCTGTCGTCTCTCTCGCTCCTGTGTCTCTCTCGCTCTCTGTCGTCTCTCTCACTCCTGTGTCTCTCGCGCTCTCTGTCGTCTCTCTTGCTCCTTGGTCTCTCGCGCTCTCTGTCGTCTCTCTCGCTCCTGTGTCCCCTCGCGCTCTCTGTCGTCTCTCTCGCTCCTGTGTCCCCTTTTCGCTCTCTGTCGTCTCTCTCGCTCCTGTGTCTCTCTCGCTCTCTGTCGTCTCTCTCGATCCTGTGTCTCTCTCGCTCTCTGTCGTCTCTCTCGCCCCCTGTGTCTCTCTCGCTCCTGTGTCTCTCTCGCTCCTGTGTCTCTTCGCTCCTTGTCGTCTCTTCCCGCTCCCGTGTTTCTCTCGCTCCTTGTTTCTCTCGCTCTTGTGTCCTCTCGCTCCTGTGTCTCTCTCGCTCTCTGTGTCTTCTCTCGCTTTCCCTTTTTCTCTCTCGCTCTCTGTCGTCCCCTTCGCTCCTGTGTCATTCTCGCTCTCTGTCGTCCCCCTCTCGCTCCTGTGTCTCTCTCGCTCTCTGTCGTCTCTCTCGCTCCTGTGTTTTCTCGGGTCTCTGTCCCTCTCCCCTCGCTCCTGTGTCTCTCTCGCTCCCTGTCGTCTCTCTCGCTCCTGGTCTCCTCGCTGTCTGTCGTCTCTCTCGCTCCTGTGTCCCCTCTCGCTCTCTGTCCCTCCCCTCTCGCTCCTGTGTCTCTCCGCTCTCTGTCTCTCCTCGCGCTCCTGTGTCTTTCTCGCTCTCTGTCGTCTCTCGCGCTCTTGTGTCTCTCTCGCTCTCTGTCGTCTCTCGCGCTCCTGTGTCTCTCTCGCTCTCTGCGTCTCTCGCGCTCCTGTGTCTCTCTCGCTCTCTGTCGTCTCTCGCGATCCTGTGTCTCTCTCGCTCTCTCTCGTCTCTCGCGCAACTGTGGGCTATCTCGCTCTCTGTCGTCTCTCGCGTCCTGTTTCTCTCTCGCTCTCTGTCGTCTCTCGCGCTCCTGTGTCTCTCTCGCTCTCTTTCGTCTCTCGCGCTCCTGTGTCTCTCTCGCTCTCTGTCGTCTCTCGCGCTCCTGTGCCTCTCTCGCTCTATTCGTCTCTCTCGCTCCTGTGTCTCCTCTCGCTCTCTGTCGCTCGCGCTCCTGTGTCTCTCTCGCTCTCTGTCGCTCTCGCTCCTGTGTCTCTCTCGCTCTCCTGTCGCTCTCGCTCCTGTGTCTCTTTTCGCTCTCTGTCCGCTTTTCGCTCCTGTGTCTCTCCCGCTCTCTGTCGTTCTCGCTCCTGTGTCTCTCTCGCTCTCTGTCGCTCTCGCTCCTGTGTCTCTCTCGCTCTCTGTCGCTCTCCCCTCCCTTGTCTCTCTCGCTCTCTGTCGCTCTCGCTCCTGTGTCTCTCTCGTCTTGCTCCTGTGTCTCTCTCGCTCTCTGTCGCTCTCGTCCTGTGTCTCCCCCTCGCCTCTCTGTGCTCCCCGCTCCTGTGTCTCTCCCTCGCTCCTGTGTCCCCTCCGCTTCTCTTGCCTCTGCTCCTGTGTCCTCCGCTCTTGTGCTCCTCCGTTCTGGCTCTCCCCTCCGCTCTGCGCNCTCTCGCTCCTGTCTCTCCCCTCCTCCCCTGCTCTATGTCGTCTCTCTCGCTCCTGTGTCTCTCTACTCTCTGTGTCTCTCTCTCCTTGTCTCTCTCGCTCTCTGTCGTCTCTCTCCCTCCTGTTTCTCTTTCGCTCTCTGTCGTCTCTCTCGCTCCTGTGTCTCTCTCGCTCTCTGTCGTCTCTCTCGCTCCTGTGTCTCTCTCGCTCCTGTGTCTCTCTCGCTCTCTGTCGTCTCTCTCGCTCCTGTGTCCCCTCCGCTCTCTGTCGTCTCTCTCGCTCCTGTGTCTCTCTCGCTCTCTGTCGTCTCTCTCGCTCCTTGTCTCTCTCGCTCTCTGTCGTCTCTCTCGCTCCTGTGTCTCTCTCGCTCTCTGTCGTCTCTCTCGCTCCTGTGTCTCTCTCGCTCTCGTCGTCTCTCTCGCTCCTGTGTCTCTCTCGCTCCTGTCGTCTCTCTCGCTCCTGTGTCTCTCTCGCTCTCTGTCGTCTCTCGCGCTCCTGTGTCTCTCTTGCTCTCTGTCGTCCTCTCTCGCTCCTGTGTCTCTCTCGCTCTCTGTCGTCCTCTCTCGCTCCTGTGTCTCTCTCGCCCCTCTGTCGTCTCTCTCGCCCCGTGTCTCTCTCGCTCTCTGTCGTCTCTCGCGCTCCTGTGTCTCTCTCGCTCTATGTCGTCTCTCGCGCTCCTGTGTCTCTCTCGCTCTCTGTCGTCTCTCCCCGCTCCTGTGTCTCTCTCGCTCTCTGTCGTCTCTCGCGCTCCTGTGTCTCTCTCGCTCTCTGTCGTCTCTCGCGTTCCTGTTTCTCTCTCGCTCTCTGTCGTCTCTCGCGCTCCTGTGTCTCTTTCGCTCTCTGTCGTCTCTCGCACTCCTGTGTCTCTCTCGCTCTCTTTCGTCTCTCGCTCCCCTGTGTCTCTCTCGCTCTCTTTCGTCTCTCGCGCTCCTGTGTTCTCTCGCTCTCTGTCGTCTCTAGCGCTCCTGTGTCTCTCTCGCTCTCTGTCGTCTCTCTCGCTCCTGTGTCTCTCTCGCTCTCTGTCGCTCGCGCTCCTGTGTCTCTCTCGCTCTCTGTCGCTCTCGCTCCTGTGTCTCTCTCGCTCTCTGTCGCTCCCGCTCCTGTGTCTCTCTCGCTCTATGTCGCTCTCGCTCCTGTGTCTCTCCCGCTCTCTGTCGCTCTCACTCCTGTGTCTCTCTCGCTCTCTGTCACTCTCGCTCTTGTGTCTCTCTTCAAAGCTGACAACTACCAGCTGACAGAAGCTTCAACTACTTGACATCCAGCTTGAACGAGCACACCGGGTGGGACAGCGTCTAGATCACCGAGACCGCCCCATCATTGCTCGTTTTACCAGGTTCTGTGACCGTGAGGCGGTGATGAGGAATGTTGCCAAGCTAAAGGGTACAAGAATCTTCATAAATGAAGACCTGTGCCCAGCCTCACAAAATGTACGGAAAGCTCAGCTCCCTTTGCTAAAACAGGCAAAAAGTGAGGGAAAGATAGCGTATTTTCGGCACACCAAACTAGTGATCAAGAATCGACCTGGTTCGAATGAGCCTCGTGAAGCAGCTAGAAGAAACCGTTGCGCTGCCAGCGCCGGCCCAGCGCTCAGTGAAGCCCCCGGGATGGCAACGGAATGGTTATTCGGGATTAACTACCGCTTCTACTGTTACGAATGACGTCTGACGACCAACGCCGGCCCTTCTACCAGTGCTGACCCTTCAGTCGCTGTCACCAGACGAGGGGCTGCTGCTGCTGCCAGGGTCCCCGTGCTGACGAGGGTGCTGTGAACGTCAGCTTTTTTGAAACACCTACAGGTGCCGCTGCCACCAGGGAGGGAGCGGTTTTCGTCGTCCAGAGGGGGAAGCGTATCAACGCAAAAGAAGCCTAAACCTGCACGAAAAGCTGTTTAAACCTCTCGATTGGTAAGTACAATCATCTACTTCCTATCCTTTTCATGGATAGTGATCAATTTTTTTCCTTTCCACAATTTAAGTGATATGAATTTAGTTGTGCTTTGATTAATGATACTCATAGTTTTCCTTTACATGTTATTAACAGTATGACTTTTGATTCAAGTTCTTACGGCATCGGCGGGGACCCTATTGAGGATAATGTGAGTGACCGGTAATCCAGATCCAGTTTGTAATTATTTCTTCAGTGATGATTCAAATCTAAAATGTAAGTCTTCTAGCAACAGTTTGATAATTTTGTCTTATAATATTAGCAGTGTACCCCTTCCATCTTAAATCCTTTTAGATCAGTGTTTAAGTCCATCTGGTATAGAGTTTGATGTCCTTGGTTTATGTGAAACTCCCCTAAACGATAAAATATGTCAATTTTTATAGTTTGAACGGTTATTCTGCCCATTATAGAAATAAGCCCTACACAGGTGGAGGTGTGGCAATATACCTTAAAAAGTCCTTCCAAGGTGTACCCTTAACGATGTCTTTTTGCAGCTACCTCACATTCAATCCTTATTTTGGAACTCAAACAGCCCATTAAATTTTAATAGGAATTATTTATAGACCCCCAAATTCTAATTTTAGTGAGTTCCTTCTGTCCAGGAGAATATTTTAGACTTTTATCAAAATTCAACATGAAATGTTACTTAATGGGCGATTTTAATATAAATTTCTAAAAAGCAATGATAATCATGTTTGCAACTTTATTAATTTGCTTTTTTCCCACTTTTTTTACTCCACGAAAAATAAACCTACTAGAGTCACTAATAAACTCTGTTCTTTAATAGATCAAAATTTGGACTAATGATTTCCTTAATTACCAAGAGAGTGGTATATTGTATATTTTCCATCAGTGACCACTTCCCAATTTTTAGCATATTTTCTGTTCACATTAATAGTAACATTGTTCTCATATCCTAACCAGAAGAATAATCACTGATACTTACATCGATGCCTTTAGAAATGATTTGAAGAATTATAAAGGAATTGGAGTTAAAAGACAGAGGAGTTTATGAAACTTTTGATATATATATAATAAGTTTCAAATTCTCTATAATGAACACTTTCCTGTTAAGAAATTTTAGTTAAGGACAAACACCTAGGTAAGACTTATATCACAAAAAGCAATCAGGAATTCCATCAAACATCGTAACAGATTGCAAAAATTAACGCTAAGTGGCCACTAACTACGAAAGAATATTCAAACGGTACAGGAACTCATTAACAACTACAATTAGGGCAGCTAAAGACAATCATTTTAGGGCCAGACTTTCGCGAGAAAGCAGGTGATGCAAAAAAAAAAATTGGAGTATTGTTAATAATCTAATGGGAAAGAACAGTCAAAATTACCACCTTCTATAATTTTTTTTCAATAAAAAAATCTAACAATAACGAAATTGCTACTGCATTTAATGATTATTTTAGTAATGTTGCTACTCAACTACTCAGAGCATTGTGCCAAGTGCTACTTCATTTAGACAGTACCTACCTGGGCCCTGTACCCTTTTCATTTTTCCTTCGACCTACATCAATACCAGAAATCGAAACCATTATTAAAAACCTTAAAGACAACTTCGCCAGGCTTTTGATGATATTTAAAATTAAAGTATAAAACAATGCGCGTGAATTCTCTAACTTTTTAGATTATATCATAAATCTGTCGTTTAAAGAAGGTAGTTTTTCCCAAAAAAGTTTCAATTAGCGAAAGTGGTTCCATATTCAAAAAGGTGAGAAGTCTCTCTTTAGTAATTACAGGACCTGTTTCTATCCTTTCAAGCTTTAGTAAAAAACTTTGAGAAAACTGTTGTAAGCAGATTAATGGAGTACCTGTCAAAATTTACATTACTAACAGGAATTTCAGTATGGCTTTCGACCCAACTATAGTACAGAGTTAGCAATCCATCACCTTTGTAATAGTATTTATAACTCATTAGACAACAAAATTCATCAAATAACAGTATTTTGTGACTTATCAAAAGCGTTTGACACCATCTCTCATCCTATTTTTTAGAAAAATTGAAAACTTATGGCATTCGTGGCCGGCACATGACTGGGGTTTAACAGCTACTTAAGCCACAGAAGACAATACACTGTATAATAATTTTGCATCTTCACATGAATCAATCTGCTATGGTGTACCATAGGTTCAGTTTTTTTAGGCCCAGTTTTGTTTTTTATCTATATCAATGACATTTTACGTTGTAGTAATAAATTGAAGTTTTTGCTTTTTGCTGATGACACTTCCATATATATTCAGGGACAAGACTTGGTGAAATAGAGAATATACTAAACTCGGAGTTAATTAATGTATCTAACTGGATAAAAAGCAATGAACTAACACTGAACATCCCCTAAAACATGCTACATGGTATCCCACCCTCTAATGACTATGCAGCCCATATTGACGTCAAAATAAATGATTTATCCTTGTGTAAAGTTTTAAGAATATAAATTTCTAGGTATAACCATTGACAAAAAATTAACATGGAGATCTCAAATAAATCAATTGTGTACTAAAATATCTAAATTAACTGGCCGTTTTATATAAAATTCGTAGCTGTATCACTTTTGAGTGTATTATTCAAATATATTCACACTAGGATATCAAAATCTACTTATTGTTCAACAATTTGGGGGGGAGCATATAAAACATATGTGGATAATCTATTTATTTCTCAAAAAAAATTAATACGTGTTATGTTTTATAAGTCACGATATGAGCACACCAACCACTATTTCGAGACCACCAGTTACTCAAAATGTCTGATATAATATGTCTGCAATCAAACTTTATTTGTTTTAAATCATTACATGTGTATCTATTGATAACGGTTTTTCACTACATTTCACATACTTTTGCTACCCAAAGGTCATACAGTTACGAATACCACGTTTGCAGGACTACTCATGCTCAGCAAAATGTTTCAGTCATAGGTGTCAAATTATGGAATAGTTTACCGCAGAAATAAAAAATTCCACAACTCAAATATCCTTCAAACATAAACTCAAGAAAATTGTTGCTTCAAAGTTATACACACTAAGTCATTCTGTAGGTATGCATGGATTTATTATGTGTGTGTACTTGTATATTACACTGTGTTAATGTGTAAGTATGTTTGGGTGTGTGTAAATTTTATGGGTATGTAGGGGTCTGTGTGCGCATAAATGTGTGTACGTGTAGGTATGGTTGCATATGTATATGTATGCATGTATGTTTTATAAGGTATATACGTATGTATATATTAATTTATAATGTCAGTTATTAATATTGTATAACTTTTGTTAGCCAAAGGGGCCCAAATCCACTTGCTAAACTTTTTGTATATCTAAGCAACAGGTCTGTATAGGAGCTTGCGCTCAACAGTCCCAGGCTTCATGCCTTACTTATGTAAAAATGAATAAAAAAAGTATTGTATCATGGAGGCCAATAAAACAATAAGTCAAAAAAGTCTCTCGCTCTCTGTCGCTCTCGCTCCTGGTCTCTCTCGCTTCTGTTTGCTCTCGCTCCTGTGTCTCTCTCGTTCTCCCCTCCTGTGTCTCTCTCGCTCTCTGTCGCTCTCGCTCCTGTGTCTCTTTCGCTCTCTGTCGCTCTCGCTCCTGTGTCTCTCTCGCTCCTGTGGGCTCTCTCGCTCTCTGTCGTTCTCGCTCCTGTGTCTCTCCGCTCTCTGTCGCTCTCGCTCCTTTTTTGTCTCTCGCTCTCTGTCGCTCTCGCTCTTGTCCTCTCGCTCTCGTTGCTCTCGCTCCTGTCCTCTCTCCCTGGTGCACTGCCTCTGTCGCTCTCGCTCCTGTGTCCTCTCGCTCCGTGTCGCTCTCGCTCCTGGTAGCTCTGGTTATGTCGCTCTCGCTCTCTGTCGCTTCGCTCTGTGTCGCTCTCGCTCTCTGTCCCTCTCGCTCCTGTTCGCTCTCGCTCTCTGCGCTCTCGCTCGGTCGCTCTCGCTCTCTGTCGCCCGCTCTCTGTCGCTCTCGCTCCTGTGTCGCTTCGCTCTATGTCCCTCTCGCTCCTGTGTCTCTCTCGCTCTCTGTCTTCTCGCTCGCTGTGTCTCTCTCGCTCTCTGTCTCTCTCGCTCCTGTGTCCCTCTCGCTCTTTGTCTCTCTCGCTCCTTGGTCGCTCTCGCTCTCTGTCCTCTCTCGCTCCTGTGTCTCACTCGCTCTCTGTCGTCTCTCTCACTCCTGTGTCTCTCGCGCTCCTGTCGTCTCTCTCGCTCCTGTGTCTCTGCGCTCTCTGTCGCCCTCTCTCGCTCCTGTTTCTCTCTCGCTCTCTGTCGTCTCTCTCGCTCCTGTGTCTCTCTCGCTCTCTGTCGTCTCTCTCGCTCCTGTGTCTCTCTCGCTCTCTGTCGTCTCTCTCGCTCCTGTGTCTCTCCCCGCTCTCTGTCGTCTCTCTCGCTCTTGTGTCTCTCTCGCTCTCTGTCGTCTCTCTCGCTCCTGGTCTCTCTCGCTCTCTGTCGTGTCTCTCGCCCCTGTGTCTCTCTCGCTCCTGTGTTCCTCTCGCTCCTGTGTCTCTCTCGCTCCTGTGTCTCCTCGTCGCCCATCCTGTGTCCTCGCTCTCTGTCTCTCTTCGCTCCTGTCTCTCTCGCTCTCTGTCTCTCGCTCTCTTTTCTCTCGCGCTCTCTGTCTCTCTCGCTCCTCCTGTGTCTCTTCTCTCCGCTCTCTGTCTCTCTCTCGCTCCTGTGTCTCTCTCGCTCTCTGTTCTCTCGCACTCCTGTGTCTCTCTCGCTCTCTTGTCTCTCTCGCTCGTGTCTCTCTCGCTCTCTGTCTCTCTTGCGCCTGTGTCTCCTCGCTCTCTGTCTCTCTCGCTCCTGTGTCGCTCTCGCTCTCTGTCGTCTCTCTCGCTCCTGTGTCTCTCTCGCTCCTCTGTCGTCTTTTCTCCTCGCCTCTGTCTCTCTCGCTCTCTGTCGTCTCTCTCGCTCCTGTGTCTCTCGCGCTCTCTGTCGTCTCTCTCGCTCCTGTGTCTCTCTCGCTCTTCTGTCGTCTTCTCTCGCGCTCCTGTGTCTCTCTCGCTCTCTGTGTCTCTCTCGCTCCTGTGTCCTCTCGCTCCTGTCGTCTCTCTCGCCTGTGTCTCTCTCGCCTGTCTCTCTCTCGCTCTCTGTCGTCTCTCGCTCCTGTGGTCTCTCTCGCTCTCTGTCTCTCTCTCGCTCCTGTGTCTCGTCGCTCTCTGTCGTCTCTCTCGCTCCTGTGTTTCTCTCGCTCTCTGTCGTCTCTCTCGCTCCTGTGTCTCTCTCGCTCTCTGTCGTCTCTCTCGCTCCTGTGTCTCTCTCGCTCTCTGTCGTCTCTCTCGCTCCTGTGTCTCTCGCTCTCTGTCGTCTCTCTCGCTCCTGTGTCTCTCTCGCTCTCTGTCGTCTCTCTCGCTCCTGTGTCTCTCTCGCTCTCTGTCGTCTCTCTCTCCTGTGTCTCTCTCGCCCTGTCGTCTCTCTCGCTCCTGTGTCTCTCTCGCTGTCTGTCGTCTCTCTCGCTCCTGTGTCTCTCTCGCTCTCTGTCGTCTCTCTCGCTCCTGTGTCTCTCCGCTCTCTGTCGTCTCTCGCGCTCCTGTGTCTTTCTCGCTCTCTGTCGTCTCTCGCGCTCTTGTGTCTCTCTCGCTCTCTGTCGTCTCTCGCGCTCCTGTGTCTCTCTCGCTCTCTGTCGTCTCTCGCGCTCCTGTGTCTCTCTCGCTCTCTGTCGTCTCTCGCTCCTGTGTCTCTCTCGCTCTCTGTCGTCTCTCGCTCCTGTGTCTCTCTCGCTCCTGTCGTCTCTCGCGCTCCTGTTCTCTCTCGCTTCTGTCGTCTCTCGCGCTCCTGTGTCTCTCTCGCTCTCTTTCGTCTCTCGCGCTCCTGTGTCTCTCTCGCTCTCTGTCGTCTCTCGCGCTCCTGTGCTCTCTCGCTCTTTTGTCGTCTCTCGCGCTCCTGTGTCTCTCTCGCTCTCTGTCGCTCTCCGCTCCTGTGTCTCTCTCGCTCTCGGGTCGCTCTCGCTCCTGTGTCCTCTCTCGCTCTCTGTCGCTCTCGCTCCTGTGTCTCTCTCGCTCTCTGTCGCTCTCGCTCCTGTGTCTCCCCTCGCTCTCTGTCGTTCTCGGCTCCTGTGTCTCTCTCGCTCTCTGTCGCTCCCCGCTCCTGTGTCTCTCTCGCTCTCTGTCGCTCTCGCTCCTGTGTCTCTCTCGCTCTCTGTCGCTCTCCGCTCCTGGGGTCTCTCTCGCTCTTGCTCCTGTGTCTCTCTCGCTCTCTGTCGCTCTCGCCTCCTGTGTCTCTCTCGCCTCTGTCGCTCTCGCTCCTGTGTCTCTCTCGCTCCTGTGTCTCTCCGCTCTTCCTGTCGCTCTGGCTCCTGTGTCTCTCACGCTCTGTCGCTCTCGCTCCTGTTGTCTCTCGCTCTCTGTTGCACTCACTCCTGTGTCTCTCTCGCTCTCTGTCGCTCTCGCTCCTGTGTCTCTCTCGCTCTGTGTCGCTCTCGCTCTCTGTCGCTCTCGCTCCTGTGTCCTCTCGTCCTGCGCTCTCCTGGTCGCTCTCGCTCCTGTGTCGCTCTCGCTCTCTGTCGCTCTCGCTCTCTGTCGCTCTCCGCTCCTGTGTCGCTCTCGCTCTCTGTCCGCTCTCGCTCCTGTGTCTCTCCGCTCTCTGTCGCTCTCGCTCCTGTTTGCTCTGCTCTCTGTCGCTCCTCGCTCCTGTGTTGCTTCGGGCTCTCTGTCGCTCTCGCTCCTGTGTCGCTCTCGGTCTCTGTCGCTCTTGCTCCTGTGTCGCCTCTCCTCCTGTGTCGCTCTCGCTCCTGTGTCGCTCTCGCTCCTGTCGCTCTGCTCCGTGTCGCTCTCGCTCTCTGTCGCTCTCGCTCCTGTGTCGCTCTCGCTCTCTGTCGCCTCTCGCTCCTGTGTCTCTCGCTCTCTGTCGCTCTCGTCCTGTGTTCGCTCTCGCTCTCTGTCGCTCTCGCTCCTGTGTTCTCTCGCTCCTGTGTCTCTCTCGCTCTCTGTCGCTCTGGCTCTGTGTCTCTCTTCGCCTTCTCTGTCGCTCTCGCTCCTGTTGTCTCTCGCTCTCTGTCGCTCTCGCTCCTGTGTCGCTCTCTGCTCTCTGTCGCTCTCGCTCCTGTGTCTCTCTCGCTCCTGTGTCGCTCTCGCTCTCTGTCGCTCTCCGCTCCTGTCGTCGCGTTTGCCTTCGTCCGTCGCTCTCCCTCCTGTGTCGCTCTCGCTCCTGTGTCGTCTCTCGCTCCGGGTCGCTCTCGCCTCCTGTGTCGCTCTCGCTCCTGTGCGCTCTCGCTCCTGTGTCGCTCTCTCGCTCTCTGTGTCGCTCTGGGCTCTCTGTTCGCTCTCGCTCCTCTGTCGCTCTCCTCCTGTGTCGCTCTCGCTCTCTGTCCTCTCGCTCCTGTGTCGTCATGCTCTCTGTCGCTCGCTCCTGTTTCGCTCTCGCTCTCTGTCGCTCTCGCTCCTGTGTTGCTCTCGCTCTGTGTCGCTCTCGCTCCTGTGTCGCTCTTCGTCTTGTCGCTCTGCTCCTGTGTCGCTCTCGGTCCTGTCGCTCTCGCTCCTGTGTCGCTCTCGTCTCTGTCGCTCTCGTTCCTGTGTCGCTCTCCTCTCTGTCGCTCTCGCTCCTGTGTCGCTCTCGCTCTCTGTCGCTCTCGCTCCTGTTTCGCTATCGCTCTCTGTCGCTCTCGCTCCTGTGTCGCTATCGCTCTCTGTCGCTCTCGCTCCTGTGTCGCTATCGTCTCTCTGTCGCTCCCCGCTCCTGTGTTGCTCTCGCTCTTGTCCTCTCGCTCCTGTGGTCCGCTTCTTTCGCCCCCTCTTGTCGCTCTCGCTCCTGGTCGCTCTCGCTCTCTGTCGCTCTCGCTCCTGTGTCGCTCTCGCTCTCTGTCGCTCTGCTCCTGTGTCGCTCTCGCTCTCTGTCGCTCTCGCTCCTGTGTCGGTCTCGCTCTCTGTCGCTCTAGCTCTTGTGTCGCTCTCGCTCTCTGTCGCTCTCGCTCCTGTGTCGCTCTCGCTCTCTGTCGCTCTCGCTCCTGTGTCGCTCTCGCTTTTGGTCGCTTCGCTCCTGTGTCTCTCTCGCTCTTTGTCGCTCTCGCCGCCTTTGTGTCGCTCTCGCTCTCTGTCGCTCTCGCTCTTGTGTCGCTCCCGCTCTCTGTCGCTCTCGCTCCTGCGTCGCTCTCGCTCTCTGTCGCTCTCGCTCCTGTGTCGCCTCGCTCTCTGTCGCTCTCGGTCCTGTGTCGCTCTTGCTCTCTTTCGCCCCTCGCTCCTGTGTCGCTCTCGCTCCTGTGTCGCTCTCGCTCCTGTGTCGCTCTCGCTCTCTGTCTCTCTCGCTCCGTGTCTCTCTCGTCTCTTGTCTCTCTCGCCGCTGTGTCCTCTCGCTCTCTGTCTCTCTCGCTCCTGTGTCGCTCGCTCTCTGTCTCTCGCTCCTGGTCGCTCTCGCTCTCTGTCTCTCTCGCTCCTGTGTCTCTCTCGCTCTCTGTCGTCTCTCCCCACTCCTGTGTCTCTCGCTCTCTGTCGTGCCCTCTCGCTCTTGTGTCTCCCCGCCTCTCTGCCCGTCTCTTCTCGCTCCTGTGTCTCTCGCGCTCTCCTGTCGTCTCTCTCGCTCCTGTGTCTCTCTCGCTCTCTGTCTCTCTCGCTCCTGTGTCTCTCTCGCTCTCTGTCGTCTCTCTCGCTCGTGTGTCTCTCTCGCTCTCTGTCGTCTCTCCGCTCCTGTGTGTCTCTCGCTCTCTGTCGTCTCTCGCTCCTGTGTCTCTCTCGCTCTCTGTCTCTCTCGCTCTGTTCTCTCGTCTCGCTCTCTGTCCTGTCTCTCTCGCTCCTGTGTCTCTCTCGCTCTCTGTCTCCTCTCGCTCCTGTGTCTCTCTCGCTCTCTGTCGTCTCTCTCGCTCGTGTGTCTCTCTCGCTCTCTGCCCTCTCTCGCTCCTGTGTCCCCTCGCTCTCTCTGTCTCTCTCGCTCCTGTGTCTCTCTCGCTCTCTGTCGTCTCTCTCGCTCCTGTGTCTCTCTCGCTCTCTGTCGTCTCTCTCACTCCTTGTCTCTCTCGCTCCTTGTCGTCTCGTCGCTCTGTGTCTCTCTGGGCTCTCTGTCGTCTCTCTCGCTCCTGTGTCTCTCTCGCGCTCCCCTTGTCGTCTCTCTCGCTCCTGTGTCTCTCTCGCTCTCTGTCGTCTCTGTCGCCCCTTTGGTCTCTCTCGCTCTCTGCGTCTCTCTCGCTCCTGTGTCTCTCTCGCTCTCTGTCGTCTCTCTCCGTCCTGTGTCTCTCTCGCTCTCTGTCGTCTCTCGCTCCTGTGTCTCTGTCCTCTCTGTCGTCTCTCTCGCTCCTGTGTCTCTCCGCTCTCTGTCGTCTCTCTCGCTCCTGTGTCTCTCTAGCTCTCTGTCTCTCTGTTCCTGTGTCAGCCCTCGCTCTCTGTCGTCTCTCTCGCTCCTGTGTCTCTCTCGCTCTCTGTCGTCTCTCTCGCTCCTGTGTCTCTCTCGCTCCTGTGTCTCTCTCGCTCTCGGGTCGTTTCTCTCGCTCATGTGTCTCTCTCGCTCTCTGTCGTCTCTCTCGCCCCATGTGTCTCTCGCGCTCTCTGTCGTCTCTGTTCTCCTGTGTCTCTCTCGCTCTCTGTCGTCTCTCTCGCTCCTGTGTCTCTCTCGCTCTCTGTCGTCTCTCGCGCTCCTGTGTCTCTCTCGCTCTCTGTCGTCTCTCGCGCTCCTGTGTCTCTCTCGCTCTCTGTCCGTCTCTTCGCGCTCCTGTTGTCTCTCTCGCTCTCTGTCGTCTCTCGAGCTCCTGTGTCTCTCTCGCTCTCTGTCGTCTTTTGCGCTCCTGTGTCTCTCTCGCTCTCTTTCGTCTCTCGCGCTCCTGTGTCTCTCTCGCTCTCTGTCGTCTCTCGCGCTCCTGTGTCTCTTTCGCTCTATGTCGTCTCTCCGCTCCTGTGTCTCTCTCGCTCTCTGTCGCTCGCGCTCCTGTGTCTCTCTCGGTCTTTGTCGCTCTCGCTCCTGTGTCTCTCCTGCTCTCTGTCGCTCTCGCTCTGTGTCTCTCTCGCTCTCTGTCGCTCACGCTGCTGTGTTCTCTCGCTCTCTGTCGCTCTCTCGCTGCCTGTGTCTCTCTCGCTCTCTGTCGCTCTCTCCCTCATGTGTCTCTCTCTCTTCTTGTCGCTCTCGCTCCTGTGTCCCCTCTCGCTCCTGTGTCTCTCTCGCTCTCTGTCGCTCTCGCTCCTGTGTCTCTCTCGCTCTCTGTCGCTCTCGCTCCTGTTGTCTCTTGCTATCTGTCGCTTTTCGCTCCTTTTGTCTCTCTCGCTCTCTTTCGCTCTCTCTCCTGTGTCTCTCTCGCTCCTGTGTCGCTCTCGCTCTCTGTCGCTCTCGCTCCTGTGTCGCGTTGCTCTCTGTCGCTCTCGCTCCTTTTGTCGCTCACCGCTCCTGTGTGCGCTCTCGCTCTCTGTCGCTCTCGCTTTTGTCACTCTCGCTCCTGTGTCGCTCTCGCTCTCTGTCCCTTTGTCGCTCCTGTGTCGCCTTGCTCTCTGTCGCTCTCGCTCCTGTTTCGCTCTCGCTCTCTGTTCGCTCTCGCTCCTGTGCGCTCTCGCTCTCTGTCGCTTTTCGCTCCTGTGTCGCTCTCGCTCTCTGTCGCTCTCGCTCCTGTGTCGCTTCGCTCTCTGTCGCTCTCGCTCCTGTGTCGCTCTCTCTCTCTGTCGCTCTCGCTCCTGTGTCGCTCTCACTCTCTGTCGCTCTCGCTCCTGTGTCGCTCTCGCTCTCTGTCGCTCTCGCTCCTGTGTCGCTCTCGCTCTCTGTCGCTCTCGCTCCTGTGTCGCTCTCGCTCTGTGTCGCTCTCGCTCCTGTGTCGCTCCCCGCCTCTCTTGTCGCTCTCGCTCGTGCTCTCCTTGTGTCGCTCTCGCTCTCTGTCGCTCTCGCTCCTGTGTCGCTCTCGCTCTCTGTCGCTCTCGCTCCTGTGTCGCTCCTCGCCCCCTCTGTCGCTCTCGCTCCTGTGTCGCTCTCGCTCTCTGTCGCTCTCGCTCCTGTGTCGCTCTCGCTCTCTGTCGCTCTAGCTCCTGTGTCGCTCTCGCTCTCTGTCGCTCGCGCTCCTTTGTCGCTCTCGCTCTCTGTCGCTCTCGCTCCTGTGTCGCTCTCGCTCTCTGTCGCTTTCGCTCCTGTGTCGCTCTCGCTCTCTGTCGCTCTCGCTCCTGTGTCGCTCACGCTCTCTGTCGCTCTCGCTCCTGTGTCGCTCTCGCTCTCTGTCGCTCTCGCTCTGTCGCTCTCGCTCTGTCGCTCTCGCTCCTGTGTCGCTCTCGCTCTCTGTCGCTCTCGCTCCTGTGTCGCTCTCGCTCTCTGTCGCTCTCGCTCCTGTGTCGCTCTCGCTCTCTGTCGCTCTCGCTCCTGTGTCGCTCTCGCTCTCTGTCGCTTCCGCTCCTGGTCGCTCTCGCTCTCTGTCTCTCGCTCCTCGTGTCGCTCTCGCTCCGTGTCGCTCTCGCTCCTGTGTCGCTCTCGCTCCTGTGTCGCTCTCGCTCCTGTGTCGCTCTCGCTCTGTGTCGCTCTCGCTCCTGTGTCGCTCTCGCTCCTGTGTCGCTCTCGCTCCTGTGTCGCTCTCGCTCCTGTGTCGCTCTCGCTCCTGTGTCGCTCTCGCTCCTGTGTCGCTCTCGCTCCTGTGTCGCTCTCGCTCCTGTGTCGCTCTCGCTCCTGTGTCGCTCTCGCTCCTGTGTTCGCTCTCGCTCTCTGTCGCCTCGCTCCTGTGTCGCTCCCCGCTCCTGTGTCGCTCCTCGCTCCTGTGTCGCTCCGCTCCTGTGTCGCTCTCGCTCCTGTGTCGCTCCCG
>JACEEZ010019808.1:42849-60349 GCA_016584305.1 Chionoecetes opilio | reverse complement strand
CGAAAAGTGACTGAATATACCAAATTAGTTAGTGGACAAGGATATTAAACAGGTCATATATATAAAATATTGCTTATAGTCACTAAAAATCGTCTAATGGTACACAAATTACAATGTAGAAATTACGTTATGGGCCTCAAGGGGTTAATTAACACCTTGTTTTTATGACTCCCAGCGAGAGTGGGAAGGAACGCCTGCTTTCCACCTCAGTGACCTGAGACTCTTTGACCTCAACCACCGCCACCACCTGCAGGATAATTACTGCTTTATACACCTCTCTCTCTCTCTTTTCTCTTCTCTCTCTCTCTCTCTCTCTCTTCTCTCTCTCTACTCTCTCTCCTCTCTCTCTCTCTCTCTCTTCTCTCTCTCTCTTCTCTCTCTCTCTCTCCTCTCTCCTTCTCTCTCTCTCTCCTTTTCCTCTCTCTCTCTTCTCTCCTCTCTCTCTCTCTCTCTCTCTCTCTCTTCTCTCTCTCTCTCTCCTCTCTCTTCTCTCTCTCTCCTCTCTCTCTCTCTCTCTCTCTCTCTCTCTCTCTCCTCTCTCTCTCTCTTTGCTCATAAGTGTACTCTGTGCCCCCCTTTCTTTTACCCATGTCCGCCACTCTTTTACTCCGTCTCGCCTCACTGGGCTTCCTAACAAGCTAGCTGTACCCCCCTCCTTCCCTCCTTCCCCACCACCTCTCACCTGCTCTCTCCCACGCTGCTCGAGGCTAATCTGCGGGTATTCATCTTTTATATATTCCCTCATTTATTTTTTTGTATTAGGTTCTGTTTAACGTTTTTTTTTTTTTTTTCCGCAATTTTTCCACAATGCAGTTCATCAATATATATGTGTGTGTGTGTGTGTATGTTTATTTATTTACCTACTTGTATTTATCTAGTTGTGTTTTACAGGGCCTGAGCTACATTCGTATGGTCCCGTCTCCGTATCTACATTTATGCAGTCTTTCTTTCAATTAATCTTGTGTGTGTGTGTATGTGTGTATGTGTGTATGTGTGTATGTGTGTGTTGTGGTGTGTGTTGTGTGGTGTTGTGTGTGTGTGTTTTGTGGTTTGGTGTGTGTGTGTGTGGTGTGTGTGTGTGTGTGTGGTGTGTGTGTGTGTGTGTGTTGTGTGTGTGTGTGTGTGTGGTGTGTGTGTGTGGGGTGTGTGGGTGTGTTGTGTGTGTGTGTGTGTGTGTGTGTGTGTGTGTGTGTGTGTTGTGTGTGTGTGTGTGTGGGGTGTGTGTGTTGTGTGTGTGGGGTGTGTGTGGCGTGTGTGTGTGGTGTGGTGTGTGGTGTGTGTGTGTGTGTGTGTGTGTGTGTGTGTGTGTGTGTGTGTCTCAGTGTCTATGTGTGGTTGTGTGTGTGTGTGTGTGACAATTATTATTAGCAAAACAGTTGGGTTATCTACTCACCAACCGTTAACAAAATTCCATTCATGGCCTTTAACTGGGCTGATTTGTATATTATAGTTTGTAATATTTTGTTTGTGGTGTTGTATGTGTCGTTAGTGATGACTGGGAATGTGTACGCGTTAATTGGTAGGTGGTGGGTGGGTGTGTATATATGTGTGTTCGACTGTCAATGCACCCACTAGCTTATGTCCATATGCATGAATGGATAATTTTTCGAAATCAAAGCAGTGTATTTACCACTGGATATATATATAACATGTGTTTGATAGCTTTATATTCACAGTATTTTGTTGAATGATAGTTATTCTGAAACACAGGATATCTATGTAAAGGGGAGGCGGTAGCAGAGTGGTTAGCGGTTCCGACTGGCGTTCTCGGTGACCCGAGTTCGATCTCCAACGAAAACCAAAACCTTTCTGCACCGTCGAGTGGCCTAAGAACACCCACCTGCTCTGCCCATTAACTCTACCTTCGATTGCGAGTGTATCGGAGGACACAGGGGGGCGGCATGAGCCTCTAATTACAGGCTTCACTATAAGAATCCTGCCTGCGCCACCACGGGCGTGGACCAACCATCACAGCCCTCGAGTGAACCTTCAGAGCCTACCATCCGAGCCCTGGATCACCACTGCCTACAGGCGCTATAGGCACAAATGTAAAAAAAAAAAAAAAAAAAAGATTCCTACGGGTGTTTGGATATTATTTCACAATATATTACTTGTATACCAATATTTTACTCATAGCTTTACCAACCATTACGCATTGCAGGTCTAAAAATACTCACTTAATTCCTCTCAACACATGGCCTAAGTGTGCATTATCTACCAACTTCAACAACGTGAAATGAAAAACAAAATTAATAGCGACGAAAAAAAAAAGTTGGAACATTTAATTTAGTATATTGCGTCGCTCTTGAGTGAAGAGTTTCAGGTAATTGAAACTTTTCGCTCCCAAACGTATCTTTTTTAGTTTAGAAAGTTTGGATGTTGGTAAAATTTAGCAACTTGTTTAACTTTCCAATTTACGTGAAGCTTGTGAGAAGGGGGTGCTATCCAATTCCAGGAAAAGGAAGGAAAAATGATGAAAAAGTTTTATTGAAGCGTTTAGGAAAAAAAGAAACTGTGTATACCAGGTAGAGTAGCGCTTTCAGAAGAACAAAAAAAATCCAAGTGGAGTAAATGAACACAAATTCAAAAAAGGAAAAGAAGATACTAGTAAAAAAGGAAACTGCAGTAGAAGAAGAAATATAAAGAATGTAAAAGTCAGTAGCTCGTTGAAAAGTTTAGGATACAGCAGCCTGCAATCTGGTGGGATAGGCTACGTAAGAAATGCAGGGATGGGTAGAGAGAAGGAGGGAGAGAGGTAGAGGGCGAGAGAGAAGAAAGGAAGCGTGAAAATTAAGGAAGGAGAAGGAAAAAAATTACATATAGGAAGGAAAGATATGTAGCAAGGATCGACTTTATTGCGTCCATACAAAGGCAAAAAGAGGAAAGGTATGCTATGATGATGACGAAACGAGAGACTAAAGAAATATACAAATAAAAACACTGGGACAAAACACATTACATAAAATAACTGGGAGAATGTTATAATGTGCAAATGTAGTAATCCAGAGCCGAGAGAGAGAGAGAGAGAGAGAGAGAGAGAAGTAGAGAGAAAAGAGAGAGGAGAGAGATGAGAGAGAGAGAGAGAGAGAGAGAGAGAAGAGTAAAAGAGAGAGAGAGAGAGAGAGAGAAAGAGAGAGAGAGAGAGAGAGAGAGAGAGAGAGAGAGAGAGAAGAGGAGAGAGAGAGAGAAGAGAGAGAGAGAGAGAGAGAGAGAGAGAAGAGAGAGGAGAGAGAAGAAGAGATAGAGAAGAGAGAGGATGAGGCGGAGAGAGAGAGAGAGAGAGAGAAGAGAGAGCCGAGAGAGAGAGATGAGAGAGAGCAGAGAGAGAGAGACAGAGGAGAGAGAGAGAGAGAGAGATACAGAGAGACAGATAAAGAGATAGATCGAAGAGAGAGAGAGAGACAGAGACAGAGACCAGAGACAGAGACAGAGACAGAGAAGGACAGAGAACATAGACCAGAGACGAGAGAGAGGAGAGAGAGAGAGAGAGAGAGAGAGTAGAGAGAGAGAGAGAGAGAGAGAGAGAGAGAGAGAGAGAAGAGAGAGAGACGACAGAGAGACAGAGAGAACAGAGAGACACAGAGAGAGAGAGAGAGAGAGACAGAGGACAGAGAGACACAGAGAGAGAGAGAGAGGAGAGAGAGAGAGAGACAGATGCGACAGAGAGAGAGAGAGAGAGAGAGAAGAGAGAGAGAGAAGAGAGAGAGAGAGAGAGCAGAGAGAGAGAATGGGAGAGGAGAGAGAGAGAGAGGAGGAGATGGGAGAGAGAGAGCATGAGAGATATAGAGAGAGATATGACAGGAGTAGAGAGAGCGAGAGAGTACGGGAAGCTTAGTAAACTAAAACAAAACAAGGATTCCTCTTTCCACTACTGACCCAAGAACACGAAAGCATAAATTACAACCTTTGCCACGGGAACACGCGACCTCAACCCCCCTTTTGTTAGTCCCGGGGGGCGTTGGGTCCCCGAGGGAATCCAGCTGGGAGAAACAGGTGGTAGAGAAACCCAACTTTAAGGCGCGCTCATCACCCCTCCATCCACCCCTCTGCTAGCACAGGTGACGGTGGGTGAAACAGGTGAAATGGTGCCGCCTCTACGTGTGTACCCAGATCCCCGTCCCCCTTGAGAGTGTGTGTGAGGTTAATTAATGGTCGTGCAGGTGATGAGGGAGTGAAGGTCCGTACAGGGGAAGGGTGGTGGTGGTGGTGACGGTGGTGAGGCAAAGTGAGGCAGGTTGAAAAGAGAAGAGCTGAGTGAATGAATGTTTTGAGATAGGATAGGGAGAGATTGAGATAAAGGAAGCGAAGAGGTAAAAAAAATGAAAGGGTTGAGACAGAGAGAGAAATATAGATATACGATAAGGATATGGAAACATGTATGCCAAAGAGTATACGTATTTCAATCCCAGATGTATTTTTATCATGATCTCACGTCAAATTGCCTAAGCAAGGTAGAAAAGAAAAAAGAAAAACACTAATATCTTAAAAGCACCATGGGATTTATTGTCCACTTTATTTATCTTAATTTAATCTGATAAACAACATATGAACATAAGAACATAAGAAAATAAGGAAGCTACAAGAGGCCGTATGACAGGTAGTTCCTGTTACTTAACACTACCTACATCCACCTTACATCCCCATCCATGAATTGATCTAGCCTCCATTTTAATCTTTCTAATGACTCCGCACTAACGACCTGTGGAACATGATCGGGAGAGGACAGGTTAACGAGGAACTGCTTGTTAGGGCGTGATTGGGAAAGGTACTTAAAGAGGTAGCTAGTGTACGTAGGATAGAACAGAAAGTATACGATGTGGTTTTCTGGTAGGAAGTAGTGGTAGTAGTTGTTGTTATGGTATTAATAATTATTACCTGTCATCCGGCTCCGCCAACACAATGTTGGACGGAGGTTATGGTTTATCACGCGGCTTTTCAGCACTCCTATATTCCACATTTCACCGCTTCCGATATCATGTTCTTGTTTTTGTTTTTGTGTAGACACTGACGACAGGATTTCTCAAAAGTTACAAATAGATTTTGACGTAAACCATGGTACACAACCACAAACCAGTCCTATTTTGGTATAAAGAAAGAAACTGATATACTTTTGGTATGAAATCGTACTTCACAGAATAACTCTGTTGCCAGATGGCAAAACCAATTGAAAATGTTTAACAAATTTATCCGACTTCTCCCTATATCTGTATTCCAAATTTTTAATCCGGATCTATTTTTAAGTGATCTGTCTTCCCTATGGTACCATCCTTCGATCCCTTAACATGGTGTGAATAGTAATGAAAAATTTCGGGGCGCGGTGAGAGGTCCGGGAAATTCTCTCGGGCTATGTCTTCTGGAGTTTTTTCGGGTAAGGGGCTTCTGGGGAGGGACAGGCGTAAGACGGCGAGTCAGGCTAACTGCCGCGTCATACTTTTGTGGAGTGTGCGCCTGGCCCCCCCTCGGATAATTCCCCCCCCCCCCCCCCCCAGACCCCCCAAGCCCCGACCGCTTGCGGCAAAAGGCACCATGCGCCCGGCCCGGGGGAGACCCGCGGACCTGCCTCGGCCCCTCCGGGACCTCGAAAAGCCGGCAGCAGGTCGCCGGCGCAGTCCCCCCGCGAGTAGGTGGTGCCAAAAAGGAGCCGTCCCCCGCCCCCCGATGGTGAGTCCATTGCGGTGTTCATCCCCTCCCGCGCCCAGGCGGGCCCCCCGAACGCCCTATGCCCACCTCCGTGTGGTGCTGCGCCGCGCCCCTCCCCCCCCCCCCCCCCCTAGTTGTTGTTTGTTTTAAGTCGGTCTGAACCAAGAATGTATACATCAACAAATACTATGAATAATTATCAGAAAATCTGAAAATTAGAGGGAAAGAGACAGACCGGAGTTCGAGAGGAACAAATCGGTCAAATCCACAAAGAGGAAAATGGAAAAACGAGTTGGCTGAAACTGCTTTTGAGAACAGAGAAACCAAGCACACACTAAGCTCTCGCCAGGGACCAATGCCATTACAAAACCAAACAAAAAATAGCGTAAGGGAGTAAAAACACTTTGCCTTTTCGGTTCGCAAAACAAAAAAAAACAGAAAGTTAACTAGGAAAAATCGCATCGAGGAAAAATAATGTAATGATATTGCATAACTATATGCACACATAACATACTTACCAAGAGAAGAATCCACTACAGGTTAAACAGGACGGAGAGAAAAAAAAAAAAAATTGGTTCATTCAAGAGTATATTATTGGAAACGCCAACAGAAAGCACGTGCCAGGTACCCATTAGTAGAAATCCTATCACAAGAAAAAAGGAAAGAAAAAAAAAGCCTCGGAGCTACACGGGGACGTAAGCCATGCACGCAGGGGCTCGACTAGACACATGAGAGCCGATACATAAAATCATATCTCACGTCTAACACTAGGTTCTCCTCAAGATACAGGCTCGCAACTGACTCCCTCGAAGATTAGAGTTTTCCAGCCTGAAAATTACTGGCGCTGCAGCGAAAACCCCCACAGTTCCGGAGGTTGAAACACTCGTAAAGAAAACACGGATCCCCCTCGGAGGCAGAGGCAGGAAAAAGGAGGTAAAGGGCCTAAGGTACAAAAATAGGTAGAGGAAGGAGGGAGGAGGAAGAACTGTGCTGGATTTATCGACCACCAATTGAGAGTTGATAACAACAACTGTTAAAATTATAATTTTGATTAAACGTGAAACTCACCTTGCGATTAACCCTCATTTCACCTAATCTGCTATGATAACCCTATTTAGACTGTAGTAATGGTATACTCCGCAGTGGCAGGTGTGGTTTGAATGTGCTTGTGTGTTTTTTTTGGCTTGATCTCGATAGCTTGGATTGTGGGGGGGAGTATTGTAGGTCGAGGTAGACAGAGTCGGCAACAGGCTGGGAGTGGAACTTGTGACGATCCGTGTGATGAGCTGAACAATGTGCACGTAAATGTCCGCTATTGGTGTGGGTCGGCCGACGAAAGCCTTTCAACAGCTGACCGATATTATCAAAATGTGTTTTACCCCTTCGTCCTTTACTAACCGTTGATCGGTTAAAAGTTTACTCATAATATGAGGGTTGAACTACATCTTAGTGTCAATCAAAAGTGCTCACTACGATCTGGTTCGGTAATGGCTACTGTTGTTTTTATGGTCCTTGACTAAACTCCCTCAAGACAGCTAGGAGTTTACACGTGGGACAATGGTTCCAACAATGTTTCCTATACGTGGAACTTTCCTGACAAATCTTAGATTATGTTGAATCCTTTGATTAATTGTGGGTACTTATAGATGAATACCACCGAAAGATTATCTAATTCATCTTCTAGAGTACATCTATTTTATACCCAATCTATAATAATATATGTACATAAGGTTGGAATTTGTGTTCGTATCCCGGCACTCCTAGCGGTAGGCGGCCAAATTCCACCATTCAAATTATACCTTACTGGCAAAATTAGAGCGGTTTTAGTGGATAATTTGCCACAAGCTGTGTAAGAGAAATCAAAAGCGAAGTGGTGAAAAAGAGGAGAGAGAGATGGAGAGAGAGTAGAGAGAGAGAGGAGAGAGAGTAAGAGAGAGAGAGGAGAGAGAGAGAGGAGACGAGCAGAGAGAGAGAGAGAGAGTGAGGAGAGGAGAGAGAGAGAGAGAGAGAGAGAGAGGAGAGAGAGAGAGAGAGAGAGAGAGAGAGATAGAGAGAGAGGCGAGAGATAGAGAGAGAGAGAGAGAGAGAGAGAGAGAAGAGAGAGAGAGAGAGAAAGAGAGAGGAGAGAGAGGAGAGCGAGAGAGCGAGGAGATGAGAGAGAGAGAGGAAGAGAGGAGAGAAGTGGGTGTGGAGTGAGGCTGATGCAGTCCGAAGCGAGGAGAGATGAGTAGAATAGCAAGAAGGGGAGAGAGAGAGAGAGAGGAAACGGGATCGTAGGGTACGGAGAAGAGAGGAGATGAGAGAGAGAGCGAGAGAGAGAGAGAGAGCGGATAGAGAGGATGAGAGAGAGAGAGAGTAGAGGGGGCACAAGCATCTATGTGTGTATTATCTTCACACCTCTATTAATTATCTGTTTGCTCAGGTCTTACCAGGGTGTGTTGATGAGTGTGTTAAGTGTTGTATTTAAATTTGTGTTTGGCTTCATCGTGTCTTTCCTTACCATTCAAACTTCCTGTAACATATTTTTATGGGCGGGGCAGGTGAGCCGAACGTTCCCGACGTGTGTAATTAGCGTCCATGAAAGACTAGGTGAGCGGGAAAGTGCGTAACAGAAACATATGTTTTAAGCAGCCAAACATGAGTTGCGTCGTTGTAAATACCTTGACGCGTCGAAGGTTGGACAGCGAGGTAAAGGGCAATGTACTCTTGCTATAATTTTCTATAAGAACATAAGAACATAAGGAAGCTACAAGAGGCCGCGAAACCTACACGTGGTAGTTCCTATCTAGAAATTAATAATTTTTCATATCATACTTTAACCCCTTGAGGCCCATAAGGTAATATTTTTTTAATATAACCCCCATTCGACTATTTTAATGAATATAAACATTATTTTATGGATATGACCTGTTTAAAATCATTGACCCTTAGCTAATTTGGTTTATTTTTAAATACTTTTCGTAATTTTATGGCTCGACAACAAACACTTTTTTATAGCAAATGAAAGATCTGGGTGTGAAGGGGTTATATGAGAGTGAATAATACTTTAATAGCTTATGGATGTTAAGAATACTTTGATTTATGTAATTTATCAATACATACTATCATACTCATCATTATTGCTTTGCCTCCTTGTAAACTTTCTTTTTTACAGCTTGCACTCCAATTTTTTTCTTTTAACGTGTGGCCATGTGATATGTAAAAGTGGAATATTTCTTGATATCTACATTGTTTTACTTTCATTTATGGTACGATGCGTATTTCCAAGAGAACTGCTTCTTTTCGTCCAAATAAACACTCGTGAAAATGTAATTCTTCGACGTGAATGCAACGAATGCTAAACGCGGAAAAATTTAATGAGTTGCCTTGAAATTTAAGAACAGAGGAAAAGAGATGCCGTTAGTCTCAAGCCCACCTCGAGTCTACTTAATGAAACATACTTAAAGAATAAAGTAAAAATAGGAGCTTAAATATCGAAAGCGTCACTGACATCAGCTGCTTCTGCTAAAAAATAAAGTGCAAACGATATACAGCAAATAGCAACTGTCCTCTCGGCGCGTCCCTGGCAGTCTGTTGGTCTTTTCATGACCCAACAAGGGACCAACGCTGCCCGAACACGTGAAATACCGGGTCACTTTATTCCCTGGTTGATAATAGTGAGAGGTCCGGAGGCGTTTTGTGACTGATGTTTTATTGTTGTTCATGATAGTCGAGTGAAAATAAGTATTTGAGGCCCTAAGGTGGTCCGGGGGCACGCCTTTAATATTTCACTGCATCAATCTGGTCTGGTGCACTTTATAGACGATTCATTAGACGACTTTTAATGAATATAAGCTATATTTTATAGATATGACCTGTTAGCACCCTTGTCCACTAAGTTATTTGGTATATTCAGTTACTTTTCGTAATTTTATGGCTAGCAATAGACGATTTTCTATAGCCAAGGAAAGATCTGGGCGTGAAGGGTTTAATCTAAATCACCCCTGAGACAGGAACAAAACATGTCTCCGTATTCCCTGCGTGTTGCAGGAGGCGATTTAAAGGACAGGTGTGGAGAGTGGGAATCCCTTAACGCGGGTGGTGGTCATTAGCATGCAATAGAAAAAAAAAAAAAAAAAAGAATACTCTCATAGAACGAGCAGTATGGTTTTTTGTTTTATAATGCCAATGCCCCCTTGTTTAGGAGAAAGCGAGTGGTCTGAAATAAATATATTGGTAGTATTATTGTTATTATTGCAGTTATGATTGTTGTTATTGCTGAGAATACGTGTTTTGATTACTTTAGAGTTTTTTAGGATAAAGGCCGATGTCCCTGTGAATCGTTTTTATTATATGTGTTTGTTATTTTTCTTTTCCGGGTACGATTAGTCGGGCAAGTGTACCTCGCCCTGCTAGAAGTCTGGGAGCTGACGAGGTAGAGTGAAGCTGGTGTCATGCTGTAACATTCGGTTTCACATTCTTGTGTAGCGTGGCAGGAAGGAACGCAGAGAGGTCTCCGCGTCCTCTGGCAAAACAGGGACGATCAGATTTTTGATAGGTGCCCTGGTAGCAGCAGTTCGTGTGGTGTGTGGCACGTGTGTGGTCTGTGCCAGGGCTGTGTCGGAGACAGCCAGGTGCGGGACACATGCTGGCTTGTGTGTTTCTTTGTAAACGAAACTACGCACAGACTGCTAACGTCACTTAAAAAGAACGGCTGCTCGTGCAAGGGTTTGCAGAGGAGGAAGAAGCTGTTCCCGCAGAGCCTTCCAGAGTGGAGTAACCGTATTAAACCGTTGGGCTCGGGGACTGTACCTTTGTCAAGAAGGCCGCAGGTACAAGGGGGTGAACGAAGGGTGGCAGTAATACCCACGTACTCCATAAGGTGGCGGACTTTTGTGCGCTGCATATAGAGGGTTGGAGATCCTTGTAAAGTCAAAAGTTGTGAGACACGCCGGACACAGCTAAGTTTCCAGGACGGCTTTCCTTGCAATGGTTCGGATGGGTCGGTGAAGGTCAAGGACGCTATTTACTTCCACCCCAGTATGGAGAGGGACGTCTTGCATGGCAAACCGGCCTTAACCCAGTAGATGGTAGGGATGGAGTATCAGGAGGACGTTGTCGTCGGGAGATGAAGGGGATCGCCCTGGGTTTTCCTCTGGAGCCGAGATCCCACGTTGCCATCGACGACCCCATGACGATGACGGTTTTGGATGGACCCTGATTTATGTGAGCGACGAATGAGTCGACAGTCGTGGCGGTGATCCCCACTGTCGCAGGGGAATGATACAGGGTGCATCATCGGCTCCCCTCTCATCTCTCGTCAATCAACATCCTCGTTCACTCTCTCCTCTCGACTCGCCACCCCCACCTCCCTCATCTATCCGTCTCGCTCATCCCCTCCATTCCTCTCCCTCCCAGCGAGTCAGCCTCCATCTTCAAAGCGTCTCCCCCGCTCGCTCCTACTCACCTATTTAAACTCTAGCGTATTCCTCTCTCTCTCGTCTCCTCCTCCTACCACTCTCTCGGGCTCACTTCTCTCATCAAGTACTCTTTCTGATGCTCTCATGTCCTCTCTCATCCTCCGCTCATCAGCTTACTTCGTCAGTCGGGTCCTCACTCCTCCGCTCGTCTCTCTAAAACGTCACTTCCTCCGGGTCGTCTCTCTCTCCTCCTCTTCTCCCTCCTCGGGTCTTCTCTCTCTCCTCCTCTCTCGTCCACCTCACTCGTCTCCTCTCTTTTCCTCCTCCTTCTCTCTTCTCCTCATCTCGGTCACATCTCTCCGGGCCTCGGCAAAGTCCATCCATCTCCCTCGTCTCGCCCACTCGTCGTCCTGCTCTCTCTTCTCTCTCTCTCTCTTCTCTCGTACAACCAGAATGGCAAGAGAAGGTATTTTGTTTTTATCTTCTTTTGCATCCTTTCGTCTTCGCTCCATCTGTCTCAATATTCCCTTGCATCGAAAGCTGAGTGCTCCCGAATTACACAACGTTGCCTGTGTCAGCAATTGTTTCTTAGAACTTCCCCTTCTCTCCCTTTCCTGATTCCTTCCTGCCAAGAAACCACAAAGAAGAGTCACAAGTCAAAAAGCAGATGTCTGATCTTTTGCGACAAATACAAGTTTAGTTTTTTGTAAAAATTTATATTAGATGTAAGTAAACAACACACAAACACACACACACACAACACACACACACACGCGACACTAACACACACGCGCGAGGCCTTGGGTTCTCCGTAGTTATAAGAGGTTAGCACGCTTGGTCTCACACAACCGAGAAATCCCGGGTTCGATCCCCGGGCGGAGCGCCAGACAGACGGGCGGTCTTCTTAAAACCCGAAGCCCCTGTCCACCCAGCGCGCATTGAATGGGTACCTGGGAGTTTCCGGGGTTTGTGTGACCTCCTTTCTCCGGGGATGGTGGCTTTGGCCAACACTAAGCACCATAGGGATGAAATGCTACAATAATGTTGATATGGAGACGAGGCCATAACGAGCGCTGCTCAGGAAAGGCCCTGTAAAATACAACTAATTATACAACTAGATGAAAAGACACACTACACGCACACACACACATAACAACACACGCTCTCTCTCAATCTCTCAGTCTCAAGAAGCTCTTTCTATGTCCTCTCTCTCTCTCATATCTTTCAATTCGGAGCTCTCTCGTTCACATCTCCTCTCTCTCGTCCTCTTTCATCGCCTCTCTTCCTTCCTCAATCTCTCTCTCTCCGCTCTTAACTCGGTCTCTCACCTCTCTCTCCTCTCAGAACAGTGTCCTTCCTCTCTCTCTCTCTCTCAGTCTCTCGCTCTCCATCGCTCATTCTCCTGCTCTCCTCTCTCTCTCCCTCTCTCTCGTCAATCTCTCTGTCCACAAACTTTCCTCCCCGTAATCCCGCACTCTCATCTCTCTCCGTCAATCTCTCCTCTCTCTCTCTCTCTCCCTCTCTTCTCTCTCTTTTTTTTATTTTTTTTTTTTTTTTTTTTTTTTTCTCTCTCCTCAAACTCTGCATCTTTCCCCATCTCTCCTCTATTCGGTCTCTCTCTCGTCTCAACTCTCTCATCCTTCTCATCTCCTCTCTCAAAGTCTATCCTCGCTACTCTCCAGTCTTCTCTCCTCTCTCCTTCTTCTCCTCATCTCTATCCTCTCTCTCTCTCTTTATCCCGTTCGTCGTCGGTCGCTCGCAATCGCGTCGCTCGCTATTCGCTCTCTCTCTCTCTCTCCTCTCTACGTCTCTCTCTCCTCTCTCTACTCCTCTCTCTCTCTCGCTCTCCTCGTCTCTCTCGTCTCTTCTTCTCTCTCGGGTCTCCGGCCCCCGTCTCATCTCTCTCTCATCTTTCTCTCTGGGTCTCTCTCTCTCCTTCGTACACAGATAGCAAGGTATTTTGTTTTTCTTTGCCATCTTCGCTTCCACTTTTCATCCCTTGCTCACGTTTACCACAACGTTGCTGTCTCAGCAATTTTTCTTTCACTTCCCCATTTCTCTCACCTTTCCTGCCAAGAACATAAAGGGAGAGTCACAAGTCAAAAGCAGGATCTGATATTCTGCGAAATACAAGATATTTTTAAAGTTTAATTTAGATGTAAAACACACAAAACACCACACACACAACACATCACACCACACACCACACACACACACACGAGCTCGCGCAGATGCCTTGGGGATCTCCGTAGTTTAAGGGTTAGCCCGCTTCGTCTTTCTCTTTCTCTCTTTTCATCTCTCCCTCTCTCGGATCGATTCTCTCCCTCTTCTCTCACCTCTCTCACTCTCCCTCTCTCTCGCTTCTCTCACATCTGCAGACTCGGCACATCTTCGCTCTCTCTCTCTCTCTCTCTCTCTCCTCTCTGTCTCTCATCGAATCTCTGTCTCTCTCTCTCTCTCTCTCGCTCTCTCTCCTCGCATCTCTCGTCTTTCTCTCTCTCTCTTTCTCTCTCTCTCTGTCTCCTCTCTACTGTCTTTCTCTCTCATCCTCTCTCTCTTCTCAATAGGTAGGTAATGCGATTGTCCAATTGGGGATGATTGGATAATGGATAATGGGCGTTTCGAGCCTTTATAAATCCCTTAGGCCCAGCGACTCTGGTGATCCGAGTGGTGTCCATTGGAACAGCGGTAATTAGCGTGATCAGCGCAGTAATTTGGGTGTTTACGAGTCTTTGTTTTGAGCAGGACAAGGCAGGTACTTTTATGGTCATTAATAGCATACATATAGACCGTGTGTGTGTCTGTGTGTTTGTGTGTGTGTTTGTGTGTTTTGTGTGTGTAAATGTGTGTGTGTGTGTGGTGTGTGTGGTGGTGTGTGTGTGTGTGTGGTGTGTGTGTGTGTGTTTGTTCCGACCTCTAGCATCAGTATTTTGTGTAATCTGACCGTGTGTCATGGTGTGTGAGTGTGATTGTGTGTGTGTTCGACCTCTTCATCAGTATTTGTCTATCTGACCGTGTGTGTGTGTGTGTGTGTGTGTTTGTGTGTATGTTCGACCTCTTCATCAGTATTTGTGTATCTGATCGTGACATAGAGACCGTTTTTTTTTTTGTGTGTGTGTGTGTGTGTGTGTGTGTGTGTGTGTGTGTGTGTGTGTGTGTGTGTGTGTGTGTGGGTGTTGGTGTGTGTGTGTGGTGTGTGTGTGTGTGTGTGTGGTGTGTGTGTATGTGTGTGTGTGTGTGTGTTTGTGTGGTGTGTGTGTGTGTGTGTGTGTGTTCGTGGACCTCTATTTTTCATCAGTATCTTGTGTATCTGATCTGTGACAAGAGACCGTGTTTGTGTGTGTGTGTGTGTGTGTTGTGTGTGTTGTGTGTGTGTGTGGTGTGTGTGTGTGTGTGTGTGTGTGTGTGTGTGTGTGTGTGTGTGTGTGACCTCTTCATCAGTATTTGTGTATTGATTGCAATATGTCTGATTTAAGATTCGTATGATAAGGTATTGCAGTCTTGTTTATGTCTTATATAGTTATATATAGATGCACGCTGAAATGTGATAATGATAATGGTCTCGGTAACGTGATAATTATTGATAGTGAATAATATGATGGATATATATGTATTAGTTTTTATGTTTATGTATGTTTGTGTGTATGTATGTATGGGTTGAGTCTACTCCCTATATCGACTTTTTTTTTTTTTTTTTTTATATGTTTGTGTGTATGTATGCATGTATGTGTTGACTGGACTCTATCAAATATTATTTATGCTTTGTTCGGTTTGGTTTCTCATTTAGTACAAGTGTCACTTTAATTACCATTGTGAAGGGGAGGGATTGGTGACTCAAAAACTGGCTTAACACTTTTCCTACAGCGGTTGATTTCTTATTAACCCCATTGAGGCCCAGAACGTAATTTTCATTGTAATTTAGCTACCATTAGACAATTTTAATGAACATAAGCAGTATTATATAGATTTATTTAGTTACTTTTTCGTAGTTTTATGGTTAACAACAGACAATAACATATAGCAAAGGAAAGATCTGGGCGTGAAGGGGTTAATGACGCGAGATTGCCACATGCTGTGCCCTACATGGAAAGCAACACAAAGATAATGAAAAATGATAATACAAAATGATAACGAAATGAAAATGATAATGAAAAATGATAATGAAATGAAAATGATAATGAAAAATTATAATGAAATGAAACTGATAATGAAAAATTATAATGAAATGAGACTGATAATGAAAAATGATAATGAAAAAATTATAATGAAATAAAAATGATAATGAAAAATGATAATAAAATTAAAATAATAATGAAAATTTTAATTAAATGAAAATGATAACGAAAAAGGATAATGAAATGAAAATTATAATGACAAATGTTAATGAAATGAAAATGATAATGAAAAATGAAAATGATAAATAATAATGAAATGAAAATGATAATGAAAAATTATAATGAAAAATAATAATGCAATGAAAATGATAATGAAATATTATAATGAAATGAAAAAGTTAATGAAAAATGATTATAATGAAAAATGATTATGAAATGAAAATGATAATGAAAAATGATAATTAAATGAAATAGATAATGAAAAATGATAACGAAAAATGATAAGGAAAGCAACACAATGATTAAGCCACACGACGTTATTTTCACCGCACTATGAAAGGGCAAGGAACTGTGTAATGTAACAAGAAAAATGCAATATTATATGATAAAACATTGAAACCTTAATAACTAATACGAAATATGATAACAAAAACATATAAATATAATGCAATGAAGGGAAATATTTGCAATAAGATAAGATTTGAAGAAAAAAAATGCCATAACTCGAAATGATATAACAAAAATAAATATCGCTTAAAAAAATTGTAATGAGGTGAAAAGATAGTACGAAAATAACGTTTTTTTTTGTCCATAATACGAATTTCTCAAGATTCTATCAATTATATAATCAACTTAGGTTAGTATAATTAATTCCGCTAACATATAGGAAAAGAAAATTAAGAAGAAAAAAGATGAAGAAACAGAAGAAAAAAAGAGAAAGAAAAAGAATATCATCCTTTCTGTTCTGCCTAGAAACTGATATCCGAGCAAGATAAATATAGAGAAACATTTTGCTGAAGTGCCTCATCACCCTATCTATCAGTCAGTCTGAAATATTCTTAAACACAAGACAAATATATCGAAACAATATTAAAAGCTGTTAAAGGGGAAGCACACAACATCACAACTCTGAGCCTCAATGACTTTGTATAATTTTCTCACTTTTCTTTTCCATTATAGTTTTTGAGGAAATATAATAGTCCAGGTTTTAGTCATTGTTTTACCGTGTTGTGTTATTGTGATCTGTGCCGATCATGGACATTCAACAACAGCAACTTGTTTGAGTATTTCCATTTATCAGAGAACTAACATCTTTTGTACCTCAGGCAACGCGCCACTCATTCACTCACGACTCTTGATGTTCATTTACAACAGAATGAGCGTGTCAGATTTGTCATGGTGGCGAGTCTCTCTCTCTCTCTCTCTCTCTCCTCTCTCTCTCTCTCTCTCTCTCTCTCTCTCTCTCTCTCTCCTCTCTCTCTCTCTCTCTCCTCTCTCTCTCTCTCTCTTCTCTCCTCCTCTCTCTCTCTCTCTCTCTCTCTCTCTCTCTCTCTCGTCCTCTCTCTCTCTCTCTCTCTCTCTCTCTCTCTCCTCTCTCTCTCTCTCTCTCTTTTAATTTTTTTTTATATTTTTTTTTTACCTTTATTCTTATAGGTTTTACAGTCAGGAGCTTCAGCTGGACTACTGAGAACTATCTTTGACTAGGAATGTGTAGATTATTTTTAGCTTAACATACATACATGGGTTACTATTCTAAATTATATTTCTCTAACTCACTATTTCACTACTAAATGAGTTTTACATGTACATGTGTTACTATTCTAATTTTGCTTTTTATTTTTCACTACTACTAATATATATATATATATATATATATATATATATATATATATATATATATATATACATATATTATATATATATATATATATATATATATATATATATATATATATATATATATATATATATATATATATATATATATATATATATATATATATATATATATATATATATATATATATATATATACATAGTTAAGCTTAAGCAGGGTTTACAGGTTTACAGGTAGGTACTTATACTATGGCTGCTTTATCCAAGCGTTCACAGCACTCTTGAATGTCTGGAGTGACGAGGTAGAGTGAAGTTGTGTCTGCTGTACCATGCGGTTCCACATTCGTGTGTAGCGCGGAAAGAAGGAACGCAGAGAGGTCTCCGTCCTGGCAAAAGGGACGATCAGTTGATGGTCCCTGGTAACAGCAGTTCGTGTGGTGTGGCCTTGTGGTCTTGCCCAGGGCTGTCGGAGAGCAGCCAGGTGCGGGACATGCTGCTTGTGTGTCTTGT
>JACEEZ010019808.1:20000-34695 GCA_016584305.1 Chionoecetes opilio | reverse complement strand
CCTGCTCTGCGCCCATTTGCAGTTAGACCGTCCAGTCTGCTCTGCCCCACAGCCAGTTGGTGCTTGACGGGGGCATCCCTCTGAGCTGCAACCTGTATTGTACTTAGGATCGCCTTGTGATCTGATGATCCTACAGCACCGAGGGGTGAACAGGTGACGACACTGTCTGGGAGATCACTGATGACAGGATCAAGTGTCTCTCTCTCTCTCTCTCTCTCTTCTCTCTCTCTCTCTCTCTCTCTCTCTCTTCTTCTCTCTCTCTCTCTCTCTCTCTTCTCTCTCTCTCTCTACTCTCTCTCTCTCTCGCTCGCTCTCTCTCTCTCTCTCTCTCTCTCTATCGTCGCTCTCTCTATCTCTCTCTCTCTCTCTCTCTCTCTCTCTCTCTCTCTCTCTCTCCTCTCTCTCTCTCTCTTCTCTCTCTTCTCTCTCTCTCTCTCTCTCTCTCTCTCTCTCTCTCTCTCTCTCTCTCTCTCTCTCTCTCTTTCTCTCTCTCTTCTCGTCGTCCTTCATAACACGTCATATTCTTGTCTATATTTTGACGGGACACAAACTCGCCACACCGCCGCCACTTTAACGCTGAGCTGCGTGTCGAGTATTTAACTTCGATTATTCAGGAGACTCGCGTGAGTGGCAGATAAACAATTAACGTGCGCGGTGTTGTGTGCATCTCTATTGACAAGGCTGGTTTGTGTTTCATTGGTTTTCCTATTCCTTACGTTAAGTTCCTCTTCTTCTTCTTCTTTGTTGTCCTCTTCTTTTTTTTCCTCTTCTTCTTCGTCCTCTTCTTCTTCTTCTTCTTCTTTTCTGCTTCTTCGTCTTCTGCTTCTTCGTTCTCTTCTTCTTCGTCTTCTTCTTCTTCTCCGTCCTCTTCTTCTTCATCTTCTTCTTCTTCTTCTTCTTCTTCTTCTTCTTCTCTTCTTCTCTTCTTCTTCTTCTTCTTCTTCTTCTTCTTCTTTTCTTCTTCTATTTCTTCTTCTTCTTTTTCCTCTTATTCTTCGTTGTCTTCTTTTTCCTTGTCTTCTCTTCTTCTTCTTCTTTTATTCTTCATCTTCTTCTCTTCTTCTTCTTTTTTCTTCTGCTTCTCCGTCCTCTTCTTCTTATTCAACTTCTGCTTCTTCTTCTTCTTCTTCTTCTTCCTCTTCCTGCTCTTCTTCTTCTTCTTCTTCTTCTTCTTCTTCTTCTTCTTCTTCTTCTTCTGTTTTCTCTCCTTTTTCCTCTTATTTTTCGTTGTCTTCTTTTTCGTTGTCTTCTTCTTCTTCTTCTCTTCTTCTTCTTCTTCTTCTTTTTCGTCCTCTTCTTTTTCCTCTTATTCTTCGTCCTCTTCTACTTCGTTGTCTACTACTTCGTTGTCTTCTTCTACTTCTTCTTCTTCTTTTTCTTAGTCTTCTTGAATGTGTTGCTAAGAAATTCTGAATTTAAAGGTTTTTTTCCGCTCCATTTTTCTATAAACTAAAAATTTCATCCCAACAGTCGTCTCTTATTTATCTTTCCTTCTTTTCTTGCGGATTTTTTTCCTGCCCTTCCTTATGCATAACGATAGTATGTGCTGTTTGTTCTTCCTTTGTGCTCCTGCTCCTCCTTCTTCGTTAGAGCTGGGAAGGGGTTGAGGGCCGGACGCATAGCAATCACCAAGGCTCATTAAGGGTGAGTTTAGCCGCCTCCTCCTCCTCCTCCTTTTCCTCCTCCTGCGTCCGGCGTGACAAAGGCAGCTTAGATCAGGATGAAGGACGATTCGCCAGCTCCCTCCATCTCCTTGATTGTCTCTCATGGAATTACAATAGAAGGAAGGAAGGAGAATAGAGGAAGGAAGGGGAATAAAAGAAGGAAGGATAATATAAGAAGAGAAGGAAACGGAGGCTAAGTATATAAGATGCAGTCTATAGCACGTAAATTATTTAATCTGGTAACAATAATAATATAATAATGATGATAATTATAAATAATGATAATAATATGGCTTTAATCTGGTAACACAACACGCAACACTAAGGAACACTTAGTGTTCCTAGTTCCTATATCAGTGACCTTTAGGGTACCGCTGCTTTGGTAACACACATTAGAAACACAACCACATGTACAAGTTTAATCACGCAGGTATGTCACAAACAACTCAATCCCTCGCTGTTACGAAGATTCAGACTCAAGATTCGTAAAGCGGGTAAATATGAGGAATATTTAGACATCAGATTCGTAAAACTTTATGTTGAAAGATGTATTAAAATGGCTTCAGATTTAAGATTCGCGATATAGTTAAGGGAAATAAATATGCTAGGAAGATTCAAATTCAAGATTCGTGAAGCAGTTAGAGAAATAAGTGTTACGAGGCTTCGGACTAAAGATTCACGAAGCAACGAAGGAGCCTCAACTCCGCTTCCTGCTTCTTCACTCTCACCGATTCAAAACGCGTGAGTGAGCAGACAAAGACAGGTTGCGTTCATGTTTTTCGCTTCATTTCCATTGCATGTCAGAGAACAATTAATGTGTTTCCAGGGAGAGTAACAGGTCACGGTTAGAGACACGGACAATGAAGGACCTTTATATCTTTCGTCTCTTCCTGCTCTTCACTCTTCCTTCTTCCTCGACGTATAAAGAAGCATTACACCCTTCAAATTGGTGTCTTGTAGTCTTACCTCCGCTATTCTTCGTTTCTTTCAAATAAAACATTCAATCAACGTTTACCTTTTTGCCGTGTAATATCTCAAAACTTTGAACGTGCGCTGAGCTTATTCCGGCGTCCAAAACACGGGATGCATTAGACTTGCATGCAGTCTTACGAACTTTGGCGAGCATCAAAAATTTCCTTAATTCAGGTCGATTTAGAACCCTTCAGCGCCTTCTGGAGAGACTTACTAGACAACAGGGACTCGTATAAGATTAAAAAGCCTTCCGGGAATCTGGCGGAGCAAGAGTAAAACTTTGGTAACCACTGAGAGAGATAACGATGCCTGCCAATAACTTAGGAAGAGAAGGGATGGGGAGGAAGCCGCGGCAGAGGTTTCAGCCCTTCATGCCTCGCTGGACTGACACCTCACACGCCTCCTACTTCCCCTCGCTTCTTTCTCCTTGGCGTCGTCCTCATCCTGTTCTATTAAAAGCAACACATGAAGGGTCTGGGTGACGGTTCCAGCGATCAATATTCTATCAAACCAAGTTAATATTATAGTGTCGCCCGCCGCGCCAGGTGTGTGCAATGTAGAGAAGGTTGAAGATGGAAGAGGAGGAATTGAAAATGAATTTTGTCCTTGATTTTCTTTACTCTTTTAAATAAACAATACATTTTTTGGGGAATAACTTTCTTTATTCCCCTGTGTATATATGTAGACTATGTATGTATAAGACACACACACACAAAAACACAAACACACACACACACACACACACACACACACACACACACACACACACACACACACACACACACACACACACACACACACACACACACACACACACACACACACACACATCGAGGGAGATATATTCAGTGACCTTCCACCGCAGTTTATGATGACGTCAGTGAGAGAGCGAGAAGAAGGGAGAGAGTGAGTGAGTGAGTGAGAGAGTGAGTGAGTGAGTGAGAGAGTGAGTGAGTGAGGGAAGGAAGGGAGGAGAGTGATAAATGATTAATTATCTACCCCCCCCCCACCTTGTTTTTGTGATAATGCGATACAATGGAGGACTGCGGACGAAAAACTGAGGCCATTAGCCATACTTATGGCAGGACAGTTCCCGCGCCTGGCAACGATAAATCAGGCAGTGCTAATAATGTCTGTATTGATGATTAACACATAAAGGTACTGTGATTGTGCCCTCTTTTTTGTGGTTTCTGATCGCCTATTGCTGCCCCCAAACAACCTTCTCCCTTGCCTCGCATTCCTACATACGACTCGATATATTTAATGCCTTTAAGGTGATGTAAATGTTTTTTTTCTTTACAATTTTGGATACTAGCTAGCCACGTCTTGGATTATTTATAATCAGCTTCATTTAGTCCAGAACCATATCTTCGATTTTTTTTGTCGACCAGTATTATTGATGCTTCCTTCCTTCCTTCCTTCCTTTATTTATTTATTTCATCCATCCATCTTTACTTCCATTCATCCATCTTTACTTCCATCCATCCTTACTTCCATCCATCCTTCCTTCCTTTCTCCCTTCCTTCCTTCCTTTATTTCTTTCTTTCATCCATTCATCTTTACTTCTATTCATCCATCTTTACTTCCATCCATCCCTACTTCCATCCATCCTTCCTTCCTTCCTTCCTTCCTTTTTTCCATCCATTCATCGATCCATCCATCCATCCATCCCTCCTTCCTTCCTTCCTTCCTTCCTTTCTTCCTTTCCATTCATTTACTTTTTATTTTCTCTCTCTCTTTTTTCTCTCTCTCCCTCTCTCTTTTTTAAAATTTTATCTATACCATCTTCCATAATGTACAATTATTTACAAGGAAAAATATTATACAGGTTAAAGGTGGTATTGTCAGTACCACCTATCTTAAAATCTAACCTTAACCACATACATATACTTATGATTACTTAATGCTAACTATTTTCATGTTTACAATTAGATACTCGTGACTCTTCCACGCACATCACTGAGCCAACTCATGTACAGTCACTTTAAAAACTCTGCGCCCCGCACACAGCAACACTAAAGTCGTCAAACAGGTGGCCAGGGCTGCAGGTACCACGGTCATGGCTCAGGTGCTGGGTTAACCTCTACACGGCGTGGCCAGGACTGCAGGTGCCATGGTCACGGCTCTGTAGTTGACCTCTGCGCGTCGTGACCAGGGCTTTAGGTGCCACGGTCACGTTTCGAAGCTCCCTCTCAAAACATCCGCGCCGTATCATGCTGTCGCAGGAAGGCATCGCCGTATCCGTGCGGCGTAAGTTGCGGCGGGAAGCTCGTCACCTGGAGATGTTGGGCGTAGGGTCCCTGGGGCAGGGTTGTTGGCGGTCCCCAGGTACGGTGTGGCTGTGTGAAGGGAGGCGCCAGGTAGCAGCGCCTCTGAGGACGGCTAGTTTCTCCTGCCTGCCTACCCTGACAGCCTCAATCAGGTCCTGGTGTCTCTTGTCCACCAGCCGCTCCTGACAGGTTTGTATCGTATGGAATCGTCCCTGGCAGTACTCACAAGTAAGCCTCTTCGGGCAACGCTCCTCAGAGTAGCCCTGACGAAGGCACCAAGAGCACTTGACCTGACGTGGCCTCGCGATGAACTTTCTGGTTACGTCTCTGTTTCCGTCCCTCTCACTGACACGCCTGTCCCTAGGCCTTCCAGGATGATTGCTCCGTCCTTGATTCCGCCCTTGACTGTGAGGCGGCTGCCAGCGTCCCAGAGGTGGTTGTTGGGTCACGTCTTGAGGCCGGAGTCGCGGGCGAAAAGTAGTGTTTTCACGAACTACCAATTCGTTTTCACGAGTGTTTCCACCTCAAGGTCAGATGAAGGACGACGGGGGTTGGCAGGGTGATGGCGTTGCTGTATGTTACCTGGGTCGTAGGCGGATGAGGGAGTGGATAATTGCTGCTTGGGGCTGGAGGACTAGGTGTGGAGGGACAAAGTGGCGGGAGGGTGTTGGGCGGGTAGGCAAGTGAGCCGCAAATCTCTATTTCGTCTTCACCACCGCTGTCCTCACCTCCACTGTCTATCACTGGGGCCCACCACTCGCGAGCTGCCGCGTTTGCTCTTATGTGATCGTCCCAATCCTTTTCTATTTTGTCCGGTCTGGCTGTGCAGGAAATAGTTCTGTTTTCTGTGTTACCACTTGCAAGGTTTTTCAGAGCGAGCAATGTGTCCACTACAGACAATGCTTCCACCAACACTCTTCTCTTTTCCGGCAGCTCGTCTATTACTTCACTGTAAGTCTTGATCTGGCCCTTGCTGGAGGCAAGTTCCCGCCTGAGGCTTATAACCTGCGCCACCAACTCCTCGCCGGAGAGGTCGCCCAGATAGTGAGCTCTCTGTTGAATCATGGAGGGGCTCGGAGGGGTCGGTGCGAGGAGCGTGTGTCAGGTCCTGCGTGGTGAAGGTCACGTGGTAGCTGATGCTCGCATGCTCACGAAGGTGCCCTGTGGTGCCACAATTGTAGTCAGCTGTCCCGTCATGGCATCTCGAGTGGCCCAGGTTGGGACACTCTGGCTCGATGCAATGCAGGTCCTTATTCAGCTCAGCCTTACGTCCACA
Organism: Chionoecetes opilio; assembly: GCA_016584305.1. Classification (NCBI taxonomy): domain Eukaryota; kingdom Metazoa; phylum Arthropoda; class Malacostraca; order Decapoda; family Majidae; genus Chionoecetes; species Chionoecetes opilio. The sequence continues at coordinate 28,513 of JACEEZ010019808.1, read as the reverse complement.
TACTGCGCACCAGTAGGCTGACCTATACCCAGTGATCCCACTTGGCCTCGTGATCCTCCTGTGCGTGGGCTCCTCGATGACCATGCTTGTTTGCTTGATTCACAACACTTGTGTCAGTTACACACACACTGACGACGGAATCTTTTATATTGTCGTAATAGGGTGGTAGTGGGGCTCTGTTATGCTGAACGAGAGAGTAGGAAGAAGAGAGAGACCTTGGCAACACTGGAGGCGTTGGTGGTCACGTGTTGGCGCCGAGTCACGTGATGGGTCAGTCACTTGCTTTGTATTTACTTGAACCAAAAATTCCTTATTTTCTTATTTCCGCACAATGCTGCACTTGGCTAAGTGAATATTTCTTCACACACTCTGTGACACTAATGCACCAGCACGGGCATGTTCACACTGTCGTAACTGCCACAGAACCAGAGTAATTGACCTCAAAAGACGGAGCGATTTCAAACACGTCCTCTCTTTACGGATCTCTCTCTCTTTTTTTTTTTTTTATAATTTAAACATACATATACATGAAGCCCAAAGGTGCACGCACTGTCGTGTGCTACCTATCTTAAGGGCAAATAAATATAGCTATATACACAAATACATAGACCTAAAAAACTAACATTATATACATATAAGCATCACTAAAGTTTTTGTTGAGGCACTGTTGCTGTCACTAGTGTCACAGTATCACTAGCGTCAGCGGGGTGGGCTTCGACAGTCTCCACCGATTGGCCGCCCACTTTACACTTTGTGTGTTCATCTCGTGGATGTGAGGGACAGCGGCCGTGAAAATGTTCCACATCCTGGAGACGCGGCCCACAAAGGTGCGTTGGTGCTGGCTGGCTCGGGAACGCGGTACCTCCACTGCATCACCACTGGTAAGCACCATTCTTGTGCTTCGCGTGGCGATTCTCGGAGGCTGTCGTAACCCAGCCAGGTGTGGCACTCCCTGCACCTGTGCCTTGTGGAATACCACAAGCGCCGCGACGTCCCTGCGGTGTTCCAGTGAGTCGAGAGGACTCACCGGCTCGAACTGGGCTGGTGGGTCTGGGGGGTCTGCAGCATCCATCAGTCGCAGGGCTCGCCGCTGAATGCTGTCCAGCCTAGTAGGCGAGGCTGCACACGACATCCAGGAGAGGGCGGCGTACTCTAGGTAAGGCCGTATCTGGGCCTTGTAGAGCAAGAGTTTCCCTCCGCTGTCGAGGAAGCTGGCTACCCTTCGCAGGGTAGAGACCCTGTGAGAGGCCTTTTTTGCAATGTGTTTTGATGTGGCACGTTAAACTTCGCTCTCGCTCCACCTCTACCTCCCAGAACCTTGACGGCTTCCTGGAGTGGGAAGGACGCCACCGAAACCGCAGCCTTCTCTTCCCACTGCTGGCCCGGCAGCGGGGACCGCTCCCACTTCCTCTCCCCCTATCCTCTCTCTCTCTCTCTCTCTCTCTCTCTCTCTCTCTCTTCTCTCCTCTCTCTCTCTCTCTCCTCTCTCTCTCTCTCTCTCTCTTCTCTCTCTCTCTCTCCTCTCTCTCTCTCCTCTCTCTCCTCTCTCTCTCTTCTCTCTCTCTCTCTCTCTCTCTCTCTCTCTCTCTCTCTCTCTCTCTCTCTCTTTTTATTTTATTTTTTATTTAAACTTAGTACATTTGGTGTTATTAGAGTTAAAGCTCCTAGGTTTTACACTAGAGCTATCTATAGCTACATATAATATAAAAAAGACATTTTTTATTTTAATAATAATTTAATTTAGGCATCAACCAGCTGTTCACCTCCCGCTTAAAGTTTGTAGAAAGGCTGGTTGTGGAGGTCGTTTGGTGAACTACCGGGGTTCCACAGACGGCCGTAGTGGTGGTAAGAAGGAACGTAGGGTACTCTGTCCGGGAGAAGGGCACAGTCACTTGCTCCTGTCTGTGTGGGCGCAGGGTGAGTGAAGAGGCGGCTGGGCCCTGGGGGCTTGATGGCTGCCAGGTGGGCGTGTGGAGATTTTAGTGCCTTTGTGCATGACACATAAGCTGCCACATCCCTCGCTCCTGGAGGGGTTGGAATAATCAGGCGCGTTGGTGGGACGTTTTATCGCTAACCAGTCGCTGGATCTTCTCTGTACGCCGTCTAGTTGTGCCAGTAGGGGCCGGCAGGAAGACCCAGGGTCTCTCTCTCTCCCCTCTCTCTTCTCCCCTCCCCCTCTCTCTCTCTCTCTCTCTCTCCTCCTCTCTCTCTCTCTCTCTTCTCTCTCTCTCTCTCTCTCTACTCCTCTCCCCTCTCTCTCCCCTCTCTCTCTCCTCCCCTCTCTCTCTCTCTCTCTCTCCTCTCTCTCTCCACCCCCTATCCTTACTCTTATCTTTCCCCTCCTCTTCCACCTTCCCTCTCTCTCCCCTTCCAATCTCTCCTCTTCATATCCCTCCCTCCTTGTGACCTCTCTTCTTCTTTCCCTTCCTGTCTCTCTCCTCTATTATCTCTCATCTCATTCCTCCTCTCCCCCTAAAATCCCCCCTCTTCTCCTTTTCTTCTCCGTTCATCTTACTTCCACGCCTCACCATTATATCTCCTATCCTTCTCCTTCCCTCCCTCTTCCAAAATAAGCTCTCCCTCATTACATATTTCTTATTAGTATATTTCAAAAGCTATAAAAATATAGCAATCACCCAAGTAAACCCCTGCCAAAAAAGATTGGCTTCCCTGGTATATATAATTGATGCCATTCAATTATATCACATTTTCAACAGTAAATAGATAAAGGTTATCAAAATGTTCCTCAGCCCCTCAATAAAAAAAAAAAAAAATCGTCCTTCGTTTAAGGCAGTGTTTCTTAACCTGGTGTGCTAGCACCCCCAGGGGATGCTGAAATGAAATTTAGGGGGTGCTGGGAAATGCTGCATACGTGGCGGTACAATATTAGAGTTCCTCGCAATGGATACAAAAATATCGCAGGGATACTTTTTAACAAGAGTACTATTTTTATTTGATAAACTTTAATCTCATTATACTGACGTTCATTGAGAGTGTACTTTCACTCGAGTGCTGATGTCGGACGTGAGGCGGTGAGACCGCGCCGCTGCAGGCAGTAGTTGCGTAGTAGTAGTACAGCTCAAGCCCCCGCATCGTTGTGTTTCACCTTAACTTCTAGTTCTAGTAATACTGGTAAGACCATTGGAAGGTGTACTCTTCCTCATTCGCTCTAACTCACTCACGAAGGTGGTGAAGGTGGAATAATACTATGTGTTCGTCTGTGTTTGTTTGTTTGTTTCTCTGTTAACATCACTCATAAAGTACTTGCTCCAATTTTATGAAGTTTTTTTGGAGGGAACGTTACATATGGTCAAAACACCAATCAATTAAATTTTGAAGGTCAAATGTCTAATTTAGATTGGTGCATTTTTGCTAACAGCTTCTTTGTCCACAGGCTTGTGTGATTTTGTAATGCCAAAAACACGCAAATGGAGTGACGATTTTTTTTTTTTTTTTTTATCTACATCTTGGCCAGGCCTTTACTGCCTGTAGGCAGTGACCTCCAGGGGTGGGGTGGGATGTTCCCCCCAAAAAAACTTCATAAAATTGGAGCAACTACTTTATGAGTGATGTTAACAGAGAAACATCAGTTTACCTGACGTCTCCGTGGAGTGAGGCTGTGTTTGGTTGAGCTCTAGGGATTTTGAATGGCTACGTCTGTGATGGAGTGTTGTGGAGGCGGAGAGAGAAGTGGTGTTGTGTGCTTCTGCGGGGGTTGAGAGTGGTAGTGTGGTAGGAGTGAAGGAGGCTGAGGTTAAAACTAGTGTGGTAGAAGGAGTGAGAAGGGTCGAGGGAGTGTGTAGTATGGGTGTGGAGATGCGCTTAAGACTATTCTGAAGGCGATCGAAGACCTGAAAATGAGCTTTGCAAGTGAAGTGAACGAATTGAAAAGCGTTGTGAAGAAGCAGGAAATAGAGATACGTTCTCTTAAGTGTGGAGGTGAAGGTCCAAGTGGAGTGAGTGGAGGGTCACATGCGAGGGATGTACCTATAGGGGTACCAGAACGAGATGTGACTCGAGAGACTACTAAGGTCACCAGTAAGTCACCAGGGATTGGTGTTTGGAAGGTAGTTGATCATGGAGCCCGCCCGAAGGAGAAAAAGGTAAACAATGACCATGTTGTGTGCACGAACCAATTTCAGGTACTCTCAGGGCTGCAAGAGGGAGATACGGAGGTAAGGAAGGTGGACGATACATCATTACCCAAAGGTAAAATCTTGGTTGTTGGTGACAGTCAGGCTAGGCATCTTGACAGCAGGTTCTGTGACAGGGAAGGGATGCGCATGAAGTCGGTGAGTTATCCAGGGAAGGGGATAGGTTATGTTAGTGACAAGATAGTTGAGTGCATGGCGGACCAAGGGAAAAAGCCCATCGTCTGCCTGAGCGCTGGGGGAAATGATGTTGAGTGTGTAAGAAGTGAGGAATTGCTACGGCGGTTCAAGGAAGCTGTAGGTAAAGTTAGGGACAGGGGTGGGTTCCCTGTGGTGTGTGGTGTCATTCCAAGACGCTTTGTTGACAACTTGTGGTACTCCAGGGCTATTGCAATGAATTGCCGGCTGGCACTTCATTGCAAAGACAATGGTTGGGCCTTTGTAGACAGCTGGGACCTCTTTTTCGGGCATAACCACCTCTACCGCAGAGATGGGGTGCCCTTTTCGAGGAAAGGAGTTCAGCTCTCGTCTGAATCCCTTGCAAGGGAGGTAGATGCACTGCAGGCTTTTTTTAAGACAGAGAACCGGGGTTTAGACACTGGTGTCGGGGTAAAGGAGACTTGCGACACTAGGAGGAGTGTCAGAAGGCAGGGAACTAAAGTGATTCGTAAGAAGAGAGAGAGAAGGGGTTTAGTTAAAGATAAAGGGAAAATTGACAAAAAGAAGAGGAGTTGCTTGAAGGTTTACTATTAAAACTGTCGGAGTATTTGAAATAAGATAGATTTCCTGAGAGGAATAAATAGTGTAGAGGATTTTCATATAATAGCATTAACAGAAACATGGTTGGATATGTCAGGAAAGGTATTTGATCCGGAAGTCGTGATAGCTGGGTATAAGTCATTTCACAAGGACAGAGTAGGCAGACGAGGTGGAGGAGTTGCGCTTTATGCAAGAGATGCATTGCAGTGTTGTGTTAATAATGTTATAAAAACAGATGACAGCATAGAGTCTATATGGGTAGAGGTTACAGAGGGAACTGAGAAGATGGTTTTGGGTGTAGTGTATAGGCCTCCAAACTTATGTAAAGAGGATTCAGCTCCTATATGGAAAGAAATAAACAAGGCCTGCAGATATAATCGACTATGCGTGGTGGGAGATTTTAATCTTAGGAATATAGACTGGGATTTAATAATAGGTGACAGCGACGCAGATGAATTGTTAAATATAATCCAGGATAACTTCCTAAGTCAAGCAATCAAGGAGCCTACTAGAGGAGATAATATTCTAGATCTATTGCTGATAAATAGAGACGATTTAGTTACAAATATAGAGGTCGGTGGGAATTTAGATAATAGCTACCATTATGAGATCAGATTTAGCTTAAAATGGGAAGTTGAAAAATTAAGTGGCAATAAACATCGAATACCTAATTTCAGTTAGGCCAATTATGCAGGATTAAGAAGACACCTGGAGGTTATTAATAAGAGGTGTGGGATGGAGGGGAAGAAAGTTTCCCAGGATAACGACAGGCCGATGACAGCTGGAAAGGCCAATTATGAAGGATGAAGAAGGCACCTGGAGGTAATTGGCGCGGTTAGATATGGAAGTGAGGTCATGGCTGAGGAGGTAATTAGAGCGGTTAGACAGGGATGTGAGGTCAGGGCTAAGGAGGTAATTAGAGAGGTTAGAAATGGAAGTGAAGATGGGGTTAAGGAGGATTATACCTCATTTGTAAGGAATATAATTGACGGACAGAAAAAAAATATTCCTTATAGGGAAATAAGGTCCAGAAAGAGTGATCCAAAATGGATTACCACCAATTTAAAACACAACATTGGAGTAAAAGGAAACATTTATTTAAGGTTCACGGCAGGATTGGTAAACAAAGAACAGTATAACATGATGGCAAGGACAGTGAAGAAATTAACTCGAGTTGCTAAGAACAATTATGAGATTAAAGTAGCAGGACAGGCGAAAAGGGACCCAAAAGGGTTCTATCAGGTATATAAAACAAAGACAAGGGAATTAGTTGGGCCGTTAAGGTCAGGACAGGATGAGGACTTAAATACGGATGAGAATATGTGTAAGAGTCTAACTGATTATTTCTTAAGTGTTTTTACGGAGGAGGATACACAGACGATACCTGATAGTGAACAGATGTTCAAAGGAAGCGATGAGGAGAAAACTCAAAGATATTGTGATAACTAGGGAAATGGTGGAAGAGGGTATAGATAAAATGAAATTTTTTAAATCGCCAGGACCAGATGAAGTGTATCCCAACGTATGAAAGGAATGCAAGGAGGTTGTTAGTGAGTCGTTAGTGCACATTTTTAGGAAATCGGTTGAGATAGGCGATGTGTCATTATTGTGGAGGAAAGGAAATGTTGTTCCCATATTTAAAAAGGGAGACAGAGGACTAAAGTCAAATTATCGACCCGTAAGTGTAACATCAGTGGTGGGTAAATTATTGGAATCTATTATTGCACAAAACATTAGAGAGCACTTAGATAAACATAGTTTGATCAATGATTCACAACATGGATTCACCAAGGGTAGGTCATGTCTCACCAATTTATTGAGTTTGTATAGGAAAGTATTTGAGACGGCAGATAATGATAAGGACTATGATATAATATATCTGGACTTTAGTAAGGCATTTGACAAAGTACCACACGAGCGACTCTTAAATAAGGTTAGGGCTCATGGAATAGATGGGAAGGTTCTTCATTGGATCAGAGGTTCGCTAAGTAATAGGCAACAAAGGGTTACAAATAATGGTTCCAAATCTGAATGGGGACTGGTGACAAGTGGAGTTCCACAAGGGTCTGTTTTGGGTCCATTACTATTTTTGATTTACATCAACGACTTGGATAGTGGGATTAGCAGTGATATCAGCAAGTTTGCTGATGATACTAAGTTAGGTAGGATTATTGGATCACAGTCTGATGTAAACATATTGCAGGGAGACTTAGATAAACTTAACGAGTTGGCAGTCAGATGGCAGATGGAATTTAATATTGATAATGCAGCGTTATGATTGTTGGTAGAAAAAACCCTGGTAATAGATACACCATAAGCAATTTATCGCTAAAAAGATCAGAAGGTGTAAAAGATCTTGGAGTGAGGGATAGCCCAGACCTCCGACCTAGGAAACAATGTATTGAGGCCAGAGATAGATCTAATAGAGTATTAGGATTCATTACCAGAAGTGTTAAAAGTTGAAATGCGGAAGTTATTCTAAAGCTTTATCTGGCTCTAGTCAGGCCTCACCTAGACTATGCGGTTCAGTTTTGGTCTCCATATTACAGGAAGGATATAGCTTTGTTAGAAACAGTGCAGAGAAGGATGACCAAAATGATACAAGGGAGGCGTAACTTTAGCTATGAAAGGAGATTGAAGTTATTAAAATTACACTCACTCGAGAGACGAAGAGTAATGGGCGATCTGATAGAAGTTTTTAAGTGAATAAAGGGATTTAATAAAGGAGAGGTAGGAAAAGTTCTTACGGCTTTTAACCACGGTTGAACAAGAAGTAACGGATTCAAGCTGGAAAAGCGTAGAATTAGAAAGGAAATAGGGAAAAACTGGTTCACAAATAGGGTGGTGAATGAATGGAATGGTCTCAGTAGACAGGTAGTTAGTGCGGAGTCATTAAGGAGCTTTAACCTCTTCACTGCAGATATCAAATTCATAGGCCTACCCCCCTGTGCGGCAGGTTTAATTAAAATATAAAATAATTACTGATCATATTTTAAAGTGCCTAAATGAATAGGATGCTCATTCCATACCAGAAAATCTATGTTTCGTCTTGGTGGAGGCTACCAGCTAAGTGAAGAGTTACGTCAAAGTGCAGCAACAGGGCCGTGACCGTGCTGCCAGACGCACAATGAAACTACTTACTACTCAACATAATACAGCCTATTTTGGTACATAAATGCTTCATTCATGCATTCATTCATTCATTCATACTTTTGTTTTATATCCATCAAGAATATATTGAGTATCTTGACTATTTAGCCTCGCCATTGAAGTAGAGGGCCCGGCAGCGTCAACACGTCGTACTGTACCGCTTGACCTTATTAGTCACACTAACTCAAAGCTAAAAAAGCAGAAAAAGAGGTTCTATTATATCGCAACACTTGACACTGTTGCCATACAAGCCTATCACAACGAATATTTACCCATAATATCATTGAGCGCGCAGTTTAAATACAGAAACCATATATGTACCAGCCGCAGTGAACCCTTAAATAGCTGAGAGACCGTATTTGTACCAGCCGCAGTGAAGGGGTTAAAGAGGAGCTGGATAGGTTCATGGATGGGGATGAAAGGTGGATGTAGGTAGTGTTAGGCGACAGGAGC
>JACEEZ010019808.1:10000-15000 GCA_016584305.1 Chionoecetes opilio | reverse complement strand
CCTTGCTTTCCCCTGCGACAGACGTGACTGGCAGGACACGGTGTGCCGCATCAACCTGGCATTGGACAACATCGTCACCTGGAGTAGTCGATGGCAGGTCAGCCTGGCCCCTGACAAAACCCAGGCTCTGCTTATCGCTTATCTCCTGCAGGCAAGACATCGCCAACCTGCCTGCTCCGGACATACGGCTTGAGGGCAGATCACTCCACCTTGAGAGATCCATCTCCATCCTTGGGGTGGAGTTTGACGCGGGACTGACCTTCACCAGTCATGCCAGGAGAGTTGCTAAAAACTCGGCCTGGAGACTCAGTTGTGTCCGGCATATCTCCCACCTTCTAGATGCCAAGGGCGTTGAGGTCCTGTACAAGGCTCAGGTACGTCCCCTAATGGAATATTCCCCCCTAGCATGGTCTTCCTGCCCGCCCTCTTACCTGGCCACACTAGACCGCGTCCAGAGAAGAGTCCAGCGACTGGTTAACGACAAACGTCCCCACCAAGCGCCTGACTCCTTCCAACCCCTCCAGGAGCGCAGGGATGTGGCTGGTTTATGTGTCATGGACAAGGCACTAAATCTCCACACGCCCCACCTGGCAGCCATCAAGCTCCCAAGGCCCCCGCCGCCCATTCACTCCACCCGTGTCGCCCCACACAGACAGGAGCAAGTGACTGTGCTTCTCCAGGACAGAGCACCACCTACGTTCTTTCTTACCCCGCTACGGCCGTCTTTGGAGCCAGTTAGTTCACCAAACCGACCTCCACCACCACGCCTCGCTACCAGACTTTAAGCGGGGGTTGAGCAGCTGGTTGATGGCCTAAATTATTATTAAACATAAAATGTCTGTTATATATTATATGTAGCTATAGATAGCTCTAGTATAAAACCAGAGCTTTAGCTCTAATAATTCCAAATGTATTAACATTTAAAAAAAAAAGAAAAAAAAGATAGACTTTGACTTTGACTTTTTTTATTGGCCTTTGTAACATAATATCATATTTCTTATACAGGATTGTATTGAAGCCCAGGTCTGTTCAGCTGAAGCTCTATACAGACCTAATCGCCTATAAATTCTAGCAAGCGGACGGGAGCTTAAGGCCACCGACTTTACGGCAGAAATATATTGCTAAGACAGAAATAAAGTACATATTTTGCATACTTATAGACAAACAGGCATACACGTGCAGGTTCTTTGTAAAGAAAAATAAAACATTATGTATAATTGTATATGACTATACATACAATTAGGCAGCCTGGGGTTAATCCCTACAGGGGGTTCTGCGTCCATGGCCACGGTGAGCAGTAAGGCCAATCCCTGACATAGACTGGTTGGGGGGGGGGGGGGGGGGGGGGTGCAACCCCTAATCTAAAAAACCCAATCTAGCCACTAACATTTCTAAGAGGTAGAGACTCCGGGGGGCGCTGTATATCGCGCCCCCGACCCTGTTTTTGCCGGGGGCCCGACCATGCAGACACCTCAAATTGCCGACGCAGGGGCGGGGTCTGCCTATGACGAGTGCGGGGCAAGGCCCGGGTCTGTGAATCCCGCAATCATAATCAAGTTGAAGGGCCGCCTTAGTCTAACTTTTTCTTAATAGGTTGGCCGGGGGCTTTGCCGAAGCGGCGCCTTCCCGTCCGAATCACTCCTGGGATCAACCCTGCGGGGTTCTTCGTGTGGGCTCGTGGAACGTTTCCTGAGCCTCTCGACGATCATCGACTACAAATCTCCTATCGGCGAGCTCATTAGCTGAGGATGGATATATGGGACTCCTCTGAGACGAGGAGGCTGGCATTGGCGAGACAGCATTGGTGGTTACACCTACTACTGGTCCGGCATGAGCATGGTCACCGTGTACTATAGGTGACACGGTGCCGTAACTCTAGGCATCTCAGCAAACTGCAGCCGTCAGTTGTTGAGTACTCCTGTTGATGAGCGTATATGCGGTGAGGATGAAACAACACTCTGGGTTTCAATGGCTCTTGTTGCAGTGTACGCTCCTACCGGGGGGGGGGGAGATGCGTAAACCTGAGAGAAGAGATGTTCTACGCCAAACTCGACTCTGTTTTTTAGACCATGTCCATCTCTGGGACGCACTCATTTCTTGGGGCTGACTTCAATGTTTCCTAACTTGCACGGGGGGAGAGGGGAGGGGGAGGGTGAGAGATGGCTAACGGTTATAATGTTGGTCCCCATGGCTCCTGTACCCCAAAACGACCAACAGTTCTCTGCTTCTGAACTTTGTAAGATCCAGAGGTTTGAGAATTGCAGGTTCTTGTTATCTAATAGCCCGAGAGCACTGCTCACCGCTGGAACTGATGGTATATAATGGGCCGGGAGGTCCTAAGGAGATGACCACACCTCGTTAGCACTCGTGGGAGGATCTCAAGAACCTGCCAGGATTTACCGAGTGCTGAGTTCTTTGGAACATATCACCGACTTTTTTGTTGCTACACTTAAGCTTCATGTTAATCCAGAAGAATCTCACGGGGAGTAACATACCTGTGTTTTCATCTTGGAAACTGAGGACTGTGACATGGTGCTCATGAGTATGTCTCACGAGGTGGCAGTCTCAATTCATCGGATTTTATGTGCTCCGGTGTCTCGGGCCCTGTCAAACTGTGGGACTCCCTTCAATACGTGAAACGCTAACAGGCCTGGCCAAGGAGTGTCTTGGGGAGCGCCCAAGGTCATGGCGTGGTTTTTTGGTCATCGACGGAAGACGCTGGAGAAAATCGATGAGAGTCGCGCTGCCAGGCTGGCTGGGAACCGGGACCAGCACCGGCTCTGTCACGCTGGACGAGAACCCTCCTGAGAGAGAACACGAAGGAGGTATGTCAGGAGTCCTCGCTGAGTATGTCGATGGTCATTTGAACGCTAATGACCTCCGGCCGCCCTACCGAGCCCTGAAGAAGCTCCGTTCCAATTTCCCTCTCCTCTCGGGGCGAGTGCTATTTCGAACAGCATATGGCGCCACGTGGTCGGACGTGGATGGGCAGATGGCTCTGTTTGGACTGAGTACTTAGGGGTTGTTCACGAAGGGGTGGACCCTCCCACTGGGCAGCTTCACCCACTGGGTTACAGGAAGTGGATGCCGTCCTCCCATTTGACCGAAACCGCATCCTCATCTTGACGAAGTCCTAAGGGCTGTAGCAAACGTTGCGGGGTGGACAGCAGCGTGGTGTTTGTAATATCAGTTCGGAGCTCCTAAAAGCTGGGGTGAGGCATGATACGCGGGTTGGGGCTCATGCTGTCCTGAACGCCGTGTGGCAATCAGGTACCATTCCTCCCCTGACTGAAAGGGGGCTGTTCGTCCGTCCCTATGATCTGGAACGGGAAGGGGACCGTCAGGACTGCACCAATACCGCGGCATTACACTGCTTCGGCGTAACCAGGCAAGGTGCTTGCCCATCTACTGCTGACACGGATTCGCGTCATCTGTGAGCACCAGAGACCTCAGCAAATCTGGGTTCACGGAAGCCACGCCTAGAATTTCACAACGGCGGACCTTATCCTAGCGCTTCGGGGGGGGGGTGTCCTTTGTGTAACGCCGAGACGTGAGTTTTCACAAGTGGATGCTTAGCAGCCTTATGTTTAGCGTCTGCAAGAAGGGCCGTTTGACTCAGTGCGTCCGTGAGTCACTGGGGATCTTCGCCTGCGACTATGCGTGAATTGCCCTGCAGGATTATTGGTGTGATAACTGGTGCTGTATTCTTAATTCTAGGACTGGCGAGTGCTGTGAATTGTGGGGGGGCAGGTGTAATCCAGCTTCTTTCCCTGCAATATACAGGGTGAGGCAAGGGTGCGCCCTTGCCCCATCACTTTTTCAACGCTTGTACTGGGACTGGGGTATTGGAAAGGTGTAGATAAGTGATTGTGGAGCATCCATATGCCAACAACAAGATCAATGATTTTGTTTTTGCCCGTGATGAATGCAGTAATCTTTGCTGAGTCGCTGAGGTCCTTGGTGATGGCTCTCGAGGCCGCTGACGAGGAGACAACCCTGTTGGGGACTTGAGGTCCTCCCTCGCTCAGAGGGACCAAAGGTCCAGGTGGAGTGTTTTGAGGCTTACTAGATGAAGCAGTACAGTCCTGTTCTGCGTGGTGCGAGGATATTGAGATCTTGGAAAGTTTACCATACCTTGGTGAGCGCAGGTCCATTGACGGCGGGTTCACGTCAAGAAGTCTTACGCGGATTGGCATAGCCCCGGTGTTATGGACTTTCGCTCTCAGCGGTAGTATTTGGATAGTCCGTACCTATGGCAGAAGTACAAAGATCCCAGCTCTTCATAGTCGCTTGTTGGTCCCTTGTCTACACTCTATGGTTTGTGAGACATGGACACTAAATAGTGACTTGGAAGAGACGAATCAATGCCGTTTGTTAATAAGTGTCTCGCAGAATCAGGGTATCGCTTAGGATTGATTACGTATCAAATCGCGATTGCACCGTGAGACTGAATCGAGTGCCTATTTACCTGCTAGTCCCTTCAGCTCCAAACTTCGGCTATATGTGCGTGTATGGCACGTCTACCCCTAAACCGCTCCTTGCCCTCGGGTTGTACATCGTAAGAGACAATCCACCGTGGAGGAGGCCAAGGGGGCGCCCACAAGGCTCGTGGCTGGGGCAAGTTGATGTTTCTTGTCGAGAGCTGCTTGGTATGGGAAAGGAGCCTGCATGGGAACTCGCGCGTGGTGACCCCTGGGAGTGGCGTCGTAGGGTGGGCGAGGCGACGCGCCCCCCGGCGTATGGCCCCAATGATTGATTGATATACATACATACACGTTTATTTATACATTTGAAGACACACGTGTACCACATTTACACGTACATATATAACCACATACATATACATCTATGCACAAAATGCATACATACGTAAACACACGCACACATGCACATGTTCATATACATACACACATACACATACACATTTATACATACATAGACACACATATACACATACATATACACATATACATACACACATACATATACACATATACATA
>JACEEZ010019808.1:0-7500 GCA_016584305.1 Chionoecetes opilio | reverse complement strand
GGCCAGTGAGGCGCTCTATTTATATATGTCAGTCTGTATGTCTGTCTGTCTGCTTAACTGTTTGTCGTCTGTTTCTTCAGCTGTCTGTCTGGCTGTCAACTGTCTGTTTGTCTTTGTATGTCTGTATGTTTGTATGTCTGTATGTTCAACTGTTTGTCTGTCTGTCTGTCTGTCCAACTCTATATCTGTTCAACCAACTGTTTGTATGTTCAATTGGCTGTCTGTTCAGTTGTCTGTCTGTTCAAATGTATCTCTGTTCAACTATATTTTTGTTTTGTCTGTATGACTGTTCATTTGTCTGCCTGTATGTCTGTTCAAACTGTCTGTCGTCTGTCTGTCTGTCTGTCTGTCTGTCTGTCTGTTTGTCTGTATGTATGTATGTAAGTATGTATGTCTGTCTGTATATCTCTCCCTCTCTATTGCTAATCAATACTTGGTCCGTCAACTCAAATATTAGAATAACAAAGAGAAGTCGAAAATATACTAACATCTCATCCCTCTACTCTACTTTAAGTCTCAGGTAATGACCCCTCTGTAAGGTAATTATAACCACCAACCTTCTGTGTCTTGTTTCAACACTTTCATGTCATTCATATTAACACCTCAGCTTCCTTTACCTGCACGTACCTTTGCTTGATTAGACATTGCGCTAACACACTTGTCTTTGGATGTTCATAGTGTATAGGAGTAGTTTCGATACCTTTATGAAGACGCTACAGCTTGAATGTTAGTCAGAATGTAATCACGTAATGGAACTGACCCGATGTAGTTAATATTATATCCTTTATGCAATGTATGCAGACATGTTAACAGAAACATGGTTGGATATGACAGGAAAGGTATTTGATCCGGAGGTCGAGATAGCTGGGTATAAGCTATTTCACACGGACAGGTTAGGCAGGCGAGATGGAGGAGGTGCGCTTTATGCAAGAGATACATTGCAGTGTTGTGTTAATAATGTTATAAAAATAGATGACAGCATAGAGTCTAAATGGGTAGAGGTTACGGAGGGAACTGAGAAAATGGTTTTGGGTGTAGTGTATAGGCCTCCAAACTTACGTAAAGAGGATTCAGCTCCTATATGGCAAGCAATAAACGAGGCTTGCAGATATAATCGACTATGCGTGGTAGGAGATTTTAATCTTAGGAATATAGACTGGGATTTAATTAAAGGAGACAACAACGCAGATGAATTGTTAAATATAATCCAGGATAACTTCCTAAGCCAGGCAATCAAGGAGCCTACTAGAGGAGATAATATTCTAGATTTATTTCTGACAAACAGGGAAGATTTAGTTACAGAGGTGGATGCTGGTGGAAAGTTAGCTAACAGCGACCATTATGCAATCAGATTTTGCTTAAAATGGGAAGTTGGAAAAATAAGTGTCAATAAACAGAGCGTACCAAATTTCAGAAAGGCCAATTATGCAGGATTAAGAAGACACCACCTGGAGGGGATTAATAGGGGGTATGGGATGGATGGGAGGAAATGTTCCAAGGTCAGGGTGGTGACAGCTGGAAAGGCCAATTATGAAGGATTAGGAAGACACCTGGAGGGGATTAACGTGGTGGGTGGGATAGGGGGTAAGGAGTGTTCTAAGGTCAGCGCAGCGGCAGTTGGAAAGACCAATTATGCAGGATTAGAAAGACATCTGGAAGTGATTAACGGGGGTAGTAGGATAAAGGAATGTTTCAAGGTCAGCGCGGATAAAGCTGGAGGTGAGGTAGGGGCGGAGGGGGATTATACGTTATTTGTAAGTAATTTAATTGAAGGAAAGAAAAAAAATATTCCCTATAGGGCGATAAGATCAAGGAAGAGTGACCCGAAATGGATGATCACTAGTTTGAAACACAACATTGGAGTAAAAAAAAACATGTATTTAAGGTTCATGGCTGGACAGGTGAGCAAAGAACAGTATAAAGTGATGGCGAGGACACTGAAGAGATATAGGGCCGTACTTTGAAAATCTTTCGCCAGTGCTGGCGAAAGCGAACGCCAGGCGCTCGGTGATTATTTACTTATAAACGCCACGAGCGCTCCGCCAGGCGCTGCTCCGCCAGAGCTGGCGTAGGAGAAGTATTGGAATAGCCTGGCGAACGTGAGCCCTGGTGAGACCTCTCTCGCAGTGGGCGATCAACATTTTTTACATTCAGTTTATACGTTGTACAATACTATTAAGCATTTCATGAGATAGAAAACCTATTGCGATGGTAAATATGTGTATGGCAAGTTTTTTCATGGAAAATAAGTCATATATATTATTTTCAAAACACCATCGAGGTTCCAGCGCAGAAGACAGCACTAGACACCTCCACCCACCGAGGTGAGTGTATTTTGTCTTTTCGTCCAATATTTTTTGGCTTACGGACCATATTGCACAATATTATGTATACATTGGATGTTTTGATGATGCCATCTTTACATGAGCTATATCAGAGGCCTCTCACCCTCATAAACATTACAGTGAGACGTTATTACAATATCACTGTGCTCCTGTCACACTTAAATATTTTATTTCTGTGGTATGTCGGATAGAATTGAATTACCTATTTTGCACAATATCAGGCTATGTTTTGGTGATGGCGTCCTTACATTGAGCTATGTCAGAGGCCCCTGGCCCTCATATACATTACACGTGAGATGTGCTTATAATATTGTGCTCTCGACACTAAATTAATTTTTTTAGGTAAATTTTTACACTTGGACCAGAATTCTCTACACTGTTGGGAGTATGGCTTCTGTTTACCTTAATATATTCTGAGAAACATTATCTCAATGAGTTTCCGTCACAAATCACTACTTTCGGAGATATTAGATGCTTTTAGTAGGAAGGGGAGTGTATAGGAGGGGGTACAGTCAATTCGTTCACAAGTTGTTTCGTAAACCAGTAGATTGGTACACCAAAAAGTTATCTCGTAGTTTATATGAAACCATAGTCGTTTCGTACACTCAGCTCAGAGTTGAACTTTACTACTAGAGTAACGAAACGACATCACGTATGTACGCAAAGCTCAAAATCAGTGTACAAAACAACTAACAAAACCTGGGTACGAAACACTTGTTACGAAACTCCCTGTAACATATAGGAGATATGAAAATTAAAAAACCCTAACCCTATTTTTTTACACTCACCTAACCTAGCCCCACGTTTAACTTAACTAAAAGCCAAATCCTCATTAAAAAGTGTCCGCGGCAAGGGAAGAACAGAGGCGATGCGGGGTCAAAAGAGAAGAAGAGTGAGGCGCACAAAAACACTTGTCTCTCCATCCTCCCGAAATTTAGCATGTTATATTATATCTCCAGAAGTAATTATTTGCGATGGAAGCTCATTGAGAGAAAGTTTCCTAGAATAAATAAGGTAAAAAAACCATACTCCCAATTGTGTAGGGAATTCTGGTCCTAGTGTAAAATATTATACCTTTTATTTATTAGGTTAATCGATAAAATTTAATGAGTTATAACTTTTGTTACAATTTGATGGGTAAATATGCAGTTTCAACCAATACTGACTATTGAACAATAGTGAGTATACCCTACTGATATAACTAGGGACCTGTGCCCCCCCGGATTCCCCTTGCTAGTTCACTAACCTAACTAAATTTTCATTTTCATTCAACATAATGCCAAATGATTCTTTTTTTTTAAAAGACAAAACTTTGTCATGAATAGTTTTATATGTTTGAATTTATCTGATACTTATTTTTGGGTGATTTATTTTCTCTGATTTAAAGTCACTTACACTACATTTTAGATAAATGTTAGATCTTTATATTTTTCCCATATATTTTTTTTTCCAGATTATGGACGCACTGCTAGATTTTGAAAATATAGAAGTGCTTGACCCAGCCAAAAGCAGAAAGGAGCAGATTGCCAAGACAAACTGAGAAAGACAGAAAGACAGCCTAGATTTGTTCCTGAGCGAGACTGAGTTGGAATTACAAGTTGGTTGGTAATAAAACATACTGAAAACATTTTCTAATGTTTAATATCACAACCCTATATATTGTTTTTTCTTTGTACTTGTCAGGTGGTGAATGAGATTAAATGATTAATATCAAAATTGCCTTTGGAAGTATGATTGATTGTGGCATGTTAGGTTAAGTGGTGAACTATATTTAATGTTTCATATTCACTACTGGAAGTATCTGTTTAGTGTGTAGCTTTTTAAAGGTTAAAGTGGTGAACTATATCTAATGATTCATATCTACTGGAAGTATCTGATAGATTGTTGCAGGTTAGGTTAAGTGCTGAACGATATTTGATTATTCATATAACTACTGGAAGTATATGATCGATTGTTGCAAATTAAGTGGTGATGTTAGATTAAATGATGAATGGTTTATGTTTCCCTAAATAGATTCTGAGAAATATTATCTCAATGAGTTTCCGTCGCAAATCACTACTTTCAGAGATATAAGATGCTTTCAGTAGGAAGAGAGTGTATAGGACCCGGGTACAGTCCAGTTCGTACAAAAGTTGTTTCGCACACCAGTAGATTAGTACAAAAACCAAAAGTTGTTTCGTAGTCTACATGAAACCATAGTCGTTTCGTACACTTTAGCTCAGAGTTGAACTTTACTACTAATGTTACGAAAACGACTCACGTATGTACGAAAAAAAAAACTAAAAATCAGTGTACGAAACAACTAAAAAACCTGGCTACGAAAAAATTTGTGTACGAAACTCCCTGTAACCTATAGGATAGGAAAATATTAACTAACCTAACCCTACTTTTAGACTCACTAACCTAACCCTACATTTTTAACCTATCAAATAAGGGGCCCAAAACCCCATTAAAAGTGATGGTCTTTAATATCGATACTGGAAGTATGATCGATTGCTGCATGTTTAGGTTTTGCGGCGATACATTAATTTCAATAATACAACTACTGGAAGTATATGATCGATTGTTGCATTTTATGTTAATGGTGATTTATCTTTAATAATATCACTACTGGGAAATATATGATATATTGTTGGGACGTTAGATAATAGTGAGCGAGTTTAAAATTATAAATATCATAACTATCCCCTTTGGTAAATTTTTGGAAGTGGGCAATCACTGATTTTCGAGGTCAAACTTAGTTTTTTCAGAATTGTTTTGATGTGTTTTGAATGAATTTCCCGGCACTCGTTTTTGTCGGAAATACATGTTTGTTTTTCAGGTGTGGGGGTGCCCGCCCCCCCGCCCTGCAACCTTAATTGGCTCCGCTTTTTGCACTTGATGTTTGATGTTTGATGTTTGAAGAAAATTTCGTCAGTTATCGACGCAGCTGAGATGGAATCTCCACTCTAACCGACAGCTCTCTTTTCCCGGATACCATTATAGACTGTCTGCTAGTGCTTATAGTGTTGGCCGAAACCCAGCCCCCCCGGGAGGTGGGTTACAAACCCCCGGCTAACACCCAATTTCAAAATCTAATTTAAAACCAACTTACAGTTTTAAAGGCGAAATAAAAGGTAGATTTTTTTGGGATTAAAATGTAACCATATTATTCACTTGCACCATGGGAAATGGGGTTTAAAAAAATTCATAGTGAATAATTTAAAACATGATTAGGTAAGAACCTAGGGGCTTTTGGAAGCCCACTACCGAAAAAAAAATAAACCCTATCTTTGCACGAGTTAGTGGTAATACCTTAAAGGTTAAATCACAACTGCCTTAGAAGCATATCACCCTATTGGGTTTCACGTTGTTCAGTGATGAACGAACTTTAAAAGATTAATAACAGTACTGTTTCTGGAAAGTAAGCTACAAGTGCAATCGCGGGTATAACTTGGTAGTTTTTTTTCATTAGCCCTCATAACTCCTTGATGAAGTAAATGAGCATCCCTTTATCCACAGTGGATATATAAATACTGTTTAATGTAAACAAACTTAAATTTCCGGCGATTTTTCCTGCGCCATTCCGCCGAGCCCAGCGAGAATTGGAAAAAAGGTTAGCGCTGGCGAACACTCAACCCTCCGCCAACCCTGGCGTTCGCCAGGTTGGGCGAAGCCCGGTTTACAAGTAAAGATTTTCCTGAGCTTTGGTTCGCGGCGCAGCTCGCCCGGCGATCGCCAGCCCGGGCGGAAGGTTTCATAGTCCGGGCCCTCAAACAAGAGTAGCGAGAGCAATTATGAGATTAAATACCGGCAGCGAAAAGCGACCCAAAGGGTTTCATCAGTATCTAAACCATGACAGGGAATTATTGGGGCTGGTAAGATTAGAGCAGGTGAGGCTTAGTACGGATGAGGATATTTGTAAAAATCCTAAAAGATTATTCTAAAGTCAAATTATCGACCCGTTTAAATCAAACATAAGTGGGTAGGTAATTATTGGCATCTATATTGCAGAAAATATTAGAGAGCCCAAGACAAACATTGTTGGATCAATGATTGACAACATGGATTCACCAGTAGGTTTATGTTCTCACCATTTATTGAGTTTTTATAGGAAGTTTATGAACGAGCAGATAATGTAAGGATTATGTATAATATATATGGACTTTAGTAAAGGGATTCAACAAAAGTACCACACGACGACCTTAAAAAGGTTTTAAAATCATGGAATAGATGGGAAGGTTTCTTGTTGGATCAGAGCTTTGGCTAAGTAATAGGCAACAAAAGGGTTACAATTTATTATTCTAAACTTAAGGGGGAGAGGTGACAAATTTGGAGTTCCGCAAAGGGGTTTTTTTGGGTCCATTTACTATTTTTGATTTTCATCAACGACCTGGATAGTGGATAAGCAGTGAAAATCAGCAAGTTTGTGATGATACTAAGGTAGTAGGATTATTGGATCACAGTCTGATGTAACATAATTGCAGGGAGACTTTAGACAAACTTTAATGAGTGGGTAGTCAGATGGCAGATGGAATTAATATGGATAAGTGCAGGTTAATGAATTTTTGGTGAAAAAAAATGGTAAACTAGATACACCATACGCCAAAGTAAACCTGAAAAGATCAGAAGGGAAACAGATCTTGGAGTAGGGTGGATCCCTTTGGGACGACAGTTGCCCAGGACAGTTTGCCCACGGACAAATTGCCTACGGACAATTTGCCTACGGCAGTTTGCCTAAAACAGTTTTGCCTTACCGGGCAATTTGGCCTACCGGACAATTTGCCTACGGACACTTTCCAAGGACACTTTGCCTCAGTGTTTCCACGGAAACTTTTTCTTTACGGTTAGGTTAGGTTGGTTAGGTTAGGTTGGTTTGGAGTTTTTTTGGGTTAGGTTAGATTAGGGTTTGGTTTGAGTTAGCAAAATCTCCGTAGGCAAAGTTCCGTAGGGCAATTGCCGTAGGCAAAATCCGTAGGCCAAACTGTCCGTAGGAAAGTCGGTAGGGGGAATTGTCCGTAGGCAAATTGTGTAGGCAAACTGCCGTAGGCAAATTGTCCGTAGGCAAAAATGTCCGTAGGCAAACTGTCCGGGTACCGGTGATGGCCCAGTCCTCCGAATTTGGGAAAAATTGTATGAAGCTGAAAATATGAGTTAGGATCTTCCAGAACGTTGT